>JAQFZN010000346.1:0-33769 GCA_034687075.1 Geophilus carpophagus
ATTTCTTGGCAACACTGGAAAATAGGCCCAGGATTACAGTGTTGCCTAGGGCCCGCTGTAGCCTTAGTCCGCCCCTGCTCGAGATAAATAAAAAAAATAAGCTTACTGTAAAATTTGTGAGGATTATTTTTAAATTAATCAAATTTTATATCAATAGATGGCGTTTGATGCAAAATAGAGCTCAAGCATGCATTTTTCTCACACGGTGTCACTACTAGTTAAAGTATAGCACCAAATTAAAAGCAAATTCATATGCAAACACCTGAAAGAAAATGGTGTTAAAGGTCAAGAAGTTTGTCTCCATTCTTTTCTTATTCCCCTCAGGATCCTTGAACTGTAGTTGTCTTATGATAAAAGGTCATTGAGATCTGACAAATTTTAGTAAAAGAATTCCAATTTACATTCATCAAGACCTAACAAAAATTTTATTGCTTTTAATTTTTTTTAAATATTCTTTACTACAGGTAAAACCTAACAAAATAAAATAAAAAAATTAACTTGCTTTTGATAGTAGCAGACAGCTTGGCGTTTAATTTTTTTTAAATCTCCCCTTTAACATTTTAGATGTGAATGTCTTGTCATTCCAATTCCATTCAAATTATAGGATACAATTCAAGGATCTCAGTCTTTTCCCCCTAATTGTTTAGTCATTTTTAAACAGGTCACGAAAGTGACTAAATTTGAGTTAAGGTATCTTTTTTATTTCTAAAAAAAATCTTTTACCATACAATACCTTATAATAAAATATAAATATGTAAAAAAAAAACATATTTTTTTTATAATAACAAAAGATAATGTTTCTTTCTTTAAGGTTATAATTTGTAGTCAACTTAAAAAAAAATAAAACTCGTGCAATACCATCTTGAATCAAATCTGATCTTTAAATGAACAATGAGAAATAACAAAAAAATTCTAAAAACATGGTAACTACTAGTTACCATGTAACTAAAGGTCACAGTCGATAAAATGTCATCTGTAATTTATCGATAAATGAAAGTCAACTATCACATAATTATCGATAAAAATACTCTCGATAATTTACGACTCAAAACCGCGACTCAATTTGATCAAAGATGGAAGAAAGTGTTTATTACTTACAAAAACTGTTCCTGATCTAATACCAGTATATTTAAAATTATTTATTCATTTTTTAAGGAATTATTTTGGAGGTGGTGGAGGAGGATGGAGGAAATAATGATAGGTGGTATAGCAATAGACGAGTGGAAGAGCCAAAGATCCTCAGGACAGATTACACCACAATTGACCTAAAATATAAACAAGAGCAAAAGTTGGTTAGGGGAGGGGGAATTTGATGGGCCCTTGTTTAAATTCTACCCTCAGGAATGCCCTTCTAACTACTATATGTAATGGATAGTTTGAAACTTGTTTTTTTTTCTTTTAAATTTATTTGTGGATTCTTGGTTTAACCAAGGCTCAAGATTAGGTTGCTATTTTGTTACTCAAAGGTTTGAAACTGAAACATTTTATGTTCTAAAAAAATGTTGAGAAAAAAAATTAATTGAAGTTAAATTTAATAAGTTAAATATTTGACAAATTAATTTGTTTTTTATTTAACAGAAATCATAAAATTAAATAATTAATTTGTTAAATTTCTCACTTTTTTCATTTAATTGTACAGGATGCAGCTAAAGTGTGCACGAAATTTATAGAACGTGATTCAGAAGAGTTTGACTTGTCAGTTGTAGCTTTGACTGCTGCTCAAGGGGACAATTAAAATCACCCACGTGCAAGTCTTGAGGGTAAGTATAGTTGTTGTGATAGGACAACATTTAATCTTATCAGATGATACATGCTCAACATTGTTTTTATATCCACCCTTTTCTTAATGTTTGCAAGTTTTTATTACCCTGTTTTCTATTTGTTTCAATTTTTTTCTTTGTTTTGCGAGTTTTTCTTTAAATTTGATTTGACCTAATTCTATTTTTATTTATTTTTTAGATACATGATATTAATATGTTTCATACATATACAGGAAAATTCAGGTAGTGATTTTAATAATGGTTGCTATGTTCGTGAAAGAAAATTGGATTGAAATGTCACTGAATGACATTTAAAATTGCAACCTTTATTATCAATTCCATTCTGATCTATGATTCAGAAATAATTTGATTAATTTGATTAATTTGAATATTATTTTTATTTTTAAAATTGAGAAACTCAATCAAAATTAAAATTTATTTTATGTTTTATTTATAAATAACGTTAGATAATGTTTATGTGAACAAATATTGTTGAATAAATGTTTAGATACAAAAAGTGAGTTAATTTTCTATAATTGGAATAATTATCTCATTACACAACAAATAAGTTTTGGATGAGTAATCACCCTAAACATGATAATTATAGATCCAAGTGCTGTAAAGTGATTTAACAATTTATCAACTAAATGTAAACGATGTTTGTTACTGATATTTGTTGCTGTCTTTAACACATGAAAATTTATATATATTTAACTAATTTTATAAGTTAATTTTAAGTTTTCTGTCCTTGTGTGGGCTAAAATTTGTTTAACTTTTCTCAACTTAGTTGATTTACAACTTGCAATTCGTCAGGTTGTTCACTTTGGCAGATTTATGATATAATTTCAAGGACGAGTTAAACTTAATTTAAGCTTAGGTAACTTAGCAAAGTGTCAAAAAGTAGGTTTTCAACCAAAACATTGGTTTTATGTGTAATTTTGTTTTATTTATACACAGTTTCATACATAAAGAATTTATTAAATAAAAAGGGTTGAATTAAATTCAAATTCACTTTGACTTTTATTAATACATTGTTTTATTTTATTGCAACTTTTTTGTTTGTGTTGCTCAATTATTTTTTCTTGTTTCCGTTGGACAACATTCCAAAGATGTCAGAAACAGTACAAAAGCCTGAAGCAACTAGGAAATTGTTTTTACCAATCCAAAAAAGGATTTCAACTGAAAAAAAAGAAATAATTAAAAAAAATGATTGTTACCACTAGATGTCCTTGTTTTTGTATATTTTATTTGATTGAGGGTAAGATAAACACAAATGCAATGAGATATGTTAAAAACCTTTTATCTTTTTCATTTTTTTACATTTTATGACAACATAGGAACAGGATAGAAATAATAATGAGATATGATTTGTATATATATATGATTATATTAATTAATTTTACTCCATTTTAAGCTTAATTAACTGCATGAAAATTATTACCTAAACCAAAATTAATTACATCATAAATTTGATAATTATATCAGAAACATATTTTATATTTAATTACATGGCTTCTACCTTGAATCATAATTAATAAATTAAAAATTAAACATATTACACAACTTAAATCATGTGAGAGTTGGAGTAGATAAATGAATTAGGAAAATTGAAAATCATTTTCAATATTTACCCTCAAATGGCAGGAGTCAACTTTCCCACACTTAAGTTGTATTATTCACTCATTTTCACATTATTGTGTTAAATATCCCCCAACTTCCATTCATGCATTACACCCTCTGATGCAATGTCTGGCCCTCTCAGTCTTCATTACATCATACAGGTTAGTTGAGGAGGGTGAAGGGTGTTGCAGACAGGTTCAAAAGGGACAAATAAAGAGGGGATCACCTCAAAGGTGTCTAGCAAACAGGTGTAGGGGTGAAATAGAAATTTATTATTACAGTATTTTCAATATTTTTTTTTTATTTATTTTTTAAAAAAGTTGTTGTTTTTGTTGAATTTTTTTCTCTTATTTGTTAATATTACAAGATTGTGAAAAATATATGTGATATATAATATGTTGTTTAGGGGATGGGGTTTTATTTGAAATCATTTATATAATGGTAAGGAATAATAAAAAGAGGGGATTGCCCTCTTACTAAAGGCCAGATTTTGAATAGAGAGGGGTCTGGGGTCTGTGAACCAGCCAAGGGAACAATGTGGAGTAGGAAAGGGTGTAAAGGAAGTTGGACTCCCTAACATTAACCCCTCACAACAACTCCTCAACACCCTCTCCACTATTTTTGGGTGAATAAATAAAAGTAGAAAAAAAGATTTGTGTGAAATATTTTTTGTTGAACTAATTAAATTTTCTTTTAAAGAGTTAAGGGGTTGATGTGAACTTGTTTTCCCCATTAACTGTCTATTTAATATTCATTGAAAAAATGACTTTTAACTTGTTAAGAAACAACTTCGAGTCTTCGACTAACATCATCAATTTCGGTCTGATTTTTTTTGTTTAGAATTTGTCTGATTAAAGCGAATTATTAAGATCATTAAAATTATTAAAATCATTAAAACTGCACAGCTGGGTTCAAAGAAGTGATTTAATGGATACTTAAAGCTTAAATTGTATATTTAAGATTAGAAATCGTAACTAAATTTAAGTTTTGTTTAATATTAACAAATCTGATAATCAAAAATAACATTCATTCAAAGCATTAAACTCCCATTTTAAGTGCAATTTTTAACTTTTAACACTGGGTTGTACAGTTTATAAGAAGCTATTTACTTTTATAAGCACTATATAACATAAATTACATGTTTTATATGTTTTATACGTCCAAGTTTTACACTAATTATGCAAAAAAAAAAAGAATTAAATCTCAAAACTTGAGATTACCAGTCTGAAATAATTGTACATATTTTCATAAATAAGATAAAAATCTGAAACAACAAGTTATTTCACTTTTAACATACATATTTTACATAAAGTCAGACAGATTATTAATAAGTTGTCCAATTAAATGTTATCTTACTAACAATTTCTTAGCTCATTACACAAATTCTACAAAACTTATAACCTTTAGTACTATTAACAATAATAATAAAAATGAGTGAAGAAAAAAATAGAAAAAGAAAACTTTATTTATTACACGCATTGTTATGTCCCAATTGTTATGATTTAACACACTTTTTCCCCCCTTTTTTTTATCATTATCCCCAACCTTGAATTCTCTACCCCCTTGTCTACTTTCCCATGGGTTAGAGTAAGCTTAAACTTTCTTATATTCCCTTCTTCTCCCTCCAACTTCCGTTTGCATGAATGGGCCAATGTGAGAACCCCGTTAGTCCTAGTACCTGCTGATGAGGAGGTTTTGTTCCCCCTCCTCTAGGTGAGGGGGTCTTGGGGTTCACCAATTCCCACACTGGTTTTACCCCTTTTAAAGTGGTGTATAGAGCAAAGGGGCACAGAGTTGTGTTCTTCTTTTACATACACCTGTTTTAAAAACCCCTGGTGAAGGAAAAAATGAAAAAGCCAAGGCCAATAGTATTAAATAATTAAGTAGATTAATCAATTATAATCCCCTTAAGTAGCACTTATTTTTAGTATATAATTTGTTTATTTGTAGCATGTATTTGTTAGAGTTGTGAAAAGTAGAGATAACTTATAGCACCATCTATTGAGGTTATTTTAAGGTAATTTATGAAAAATAAAGATCGCAATTATCTGAACCGCTTACAAGCGTAGGTTATTAGGAAGTTTACAGTTTTAAATATTGAAATCAAAATTATATTGTAATTCTATCTTATGACAGAGAAAGATAATTTGATCGTATAAACGAATATAATTTGTATTGATGTTGAGAATGGAAAAAATGGTGGCAAAGAAAACTGAAAGAGTTGTACATGCGCAGTAAAGAAAATCCGACACATCAAAAAATATATATTTTGAGTATTTTTGAGTATTTTTAGCAAGTATTTGATCGAATTATTTTCATTATATGCATTTTCACTAGAAATTTCTGATTTTTGTTTCTGAAATAGAAAAAAATTTCATAAATCTAAGTAATATAAGTTTATATATTTATTTCACAAATTCAGGGATTAAAATAGGAACTATCTAAAGGATTATCACATGGATTTTTAGTTGACTTTTCATTCTTTTGGTCCACATCTCACCTGAAGATGATTGCAACCTGGGGCTGTGAGCTCCACCCAAAAAAAAAAGAAAAAACTGCCACACGCCAAGAGAAACTACCAAATTAATGAGTATATACCCTATTAAAGCAGCAAGTCACGTCCAAAAATCACCCTCAACAACGGAAATTGACGTCATCCCGCCACGAGGCCCGATCTACAAACTCTGACCTTTACACGTGACTGGAATCTCCAATTGCTCAGCGGCCGACGTACGCAGAAAAAAATGAAAAATAATTTTTAAAAATGATAATAAAAATGGCTACCAAGTGAAATGAATTTAGGGATCGAAGTACAGTGTTCGTGAATGAAGGATTTATAATGTGATGTTGTTATACGGTGTAGATAAATTGATACAATGCTAAGATAACTTAACTCATTAGCAATAAACGTGACGTACTTCAGATAAGAAGTGATGTATTTACGAGATAAATTTTTGTTGTTTATAATTACGTACTGTAGTATAGAACTTTGGTATCTGTACTTATTGAAGTCTTAAAATAGATACAAGTATACAATTGACATTTGAAAATATTTTTAAAAAATATGGAAAAATCTGAAAATCGAGAATTTTTAATTTTCTAATAGCGGCGGTCGAATAGACTTTAACGTTTAAAAAATAACCGATGAATCATAGTTTAATTTGAAAGTGATACAACATAAAAATATTCTGTGGTTATGTAAAGAATTTTAAACATTTTGTTAGAAAAAAATAAAAAATTCCAGGATTTAATAACCTGGATTTGAAAATAACGGGTTTTAGGAAAATGTGATACTTGTTACGGTTTACAAGCCTTTACAGTTTACAGTTATAAACGCACAGAAAAAACTAATGATTTTATTCAGTCGATAGAATATTTTGAATAGACCTCATTATCTAACCATAATACTGAGTATGTATATTCAGTTGCCTGTCATAGAATTTAAAAATAAATAAATAAATAAATAAAAGTTGAAAGATAATAAAGGTAGGTTTAATCGCTTTATTTTCAGTTTTGATTGCATGACTCTCATGAATTAAAAAAAATAAATGCTAGAAGTAAATGATTAAATTCAGTTTTTATTTTTTCATTAGGTTATTAACCTTTGCATGAGTTGTGAATAATCAAATGAACTCATCTCAACTGGTTGTCACCTGAGAAAAATGTGAACCCATTGAAAGGTCAATAGGGTTAAGGTGTGCATCAACAACAAGCAATATGGAATTAGTTTTTTCCATTTGAAAAATAAAATAGAAGAAATCAATTAAAACTTATACTCGTTTATGTAAATGAGATTATTATTATTTATTAATTTTTAAAAAACATTTTTTCAATTTATTTTTAGATAAACGAAATTTAATGAGATTTTCATGTATGCTATTTTTAAGTTTTTAGATGATATCCGATTGTGATTGTGATTTGATGCTTGGCGTATCCGAGATTTGTTTACAATATTTTGACGTTTGATTCACTGTCAAGTTAAGATGGTTGAATAGATGTTGCTTGGTACGAAAAAAATGATGGTTGATAGCTTGAAAGGATTTACGTATTTGTTTTAGAGATTTTTAAATTTCTAAGTTGTTGATTTTGTTGTTAAGTGAAAACAAGGTGTGAATGAGAAAATATTTTGAACTGAATTTTGAAAATTTTATTTTTTTAAAACAGGGAAATGTGAATTTTGATGGAGATGTATTTTTAAAATGAATGTTGATTTTATTATTATTTATAGAGCAAATGAAATTAAAGAATGATGCATTCGGATGTGGTCAAAAGAGGAAGGAAGGAAAGAGTTGAATCACAGGATGTGGTCACTAAGGGGGTCCTTGAATCACATGACTCAATACCGTATCACTATAAGTGTAATTCATGGAATTTTTTCTTACGCAATGATAACGATACTTAAATCATGGTTCATACCAATACAGGACATGATAGAGAGAAAATGGTGAATGAACCGTTAAAAACACCGGGAAAAGTTTGAATTTTTGAAAATATTTGAAATTTTGAATTTTGAAGTTTTGAATATTGAATTTTTAAATTTTTAAGTTTTGAATGTTGAATTTTCAAATTATGAATTTAGAATTTTTGAATGTTTAACTTTTGGAATGTTAAATTTATAAATTTTGAATTTTTGAATTTTTGAATTTTTAAAAAATTCTTATTTCGATCATTTAAAAAATTGTAATATTAACTATTGAAAACTTTAATTACAAAATAAAAATAATGTAAAACAATGAATAATAATTATAATAATCCATGACTGTGAAATAATTAAAATTCTATACAAGTTTGTACCTGGATGAATATAGACAGACCAATTGTTTTACTACATCCGGGTTGAAAACTGCAAGACCTAATTTTTATTACAAGTTTTCTTAGTCATGAGATTTCATCATATCATTCATAAATCAATTTACGCTCTTTTCATAATCATGATTCACTTTTAACATTTAATTCATTATTAATTTAGTCACTGCTGTGTAACTATAACTATTGTTAACATAGGTCTTTAACCCTTATCTATGCATTACTTCATACCCCAACAACCTTTAAAACTCAATTAGTAAATAACCATTTTATTTCTAGAAAAGATGACTCAATGCTTTTATAACATTGCACATTACACTTAAGGAAAATAAATAAAAAGATAAATGACTCAAAAAAATTATTTCTTTTTAACATTTTTTAAATTTAAATTTTGTAAATTTATATTATTTTTTTTTAACAAATGTTAAAATTGCTCTCTTCAAAGTTGAGTTGTTAAGTCCTTGGTACACTGACCCACATTACCTGACAGGATGTAAAGATTTATTGTATTTTGAATGGAATTTAATAGAAGATATTCAGTATAGATTTGCATTTTTTATTTTTTTTTCTTTGAAAATGATGTCCAAATGATAAATAATTACAATTGTAGGTAATAAATATTATTTAAATCGAATATATTTTTCTTTTTAGATTTCTACCGTAGTTTAAATATCATATTTCCGTAAAAGAACTCTGCAACCAAATTATTCATCTTCTGGAATTGACGCCGATCAGAAAGTGGAGAAACTAATTCTAAATTAATACTCCATTATTATTATTAATATATGCTTGCAGTTTATTATGCTATTGTGTACTATTGCCAATATCCGCATAAATTAATGTTGCATGAGATTAGTCAATGAGGAATGTTTATAGAATGAAAAATTTAATAAACTACAAAATATTCAAAAAAATAATTTAAAAAAAACTTAAAAATTTAAAAAAATAATTAAAAAAACTATTAAAACTTCAATAAAATAATTTGAAAAAGCTATTAAAAATTCAAAAAAATAATTTAAAAAATAATTAAAAAAAACTATTAAAAATTCAAAAAAATAATTTAACAAATAATTCAAAAAAACTATTAAAAATTCAAAAAATAATTAAAAAAAAAACTGAAAAATTCATAATTACACTTTCGAATAATCGCCGCACCATTATTAGCGCCATTGCCTCACAGAAGCATGATTTTAATTTAATCTTGTTTAATAAACATTATAAGTAAATGTTGAGTTTCTAGAATTGATAATTTCAACTTTTTATCTTATCAAAGAAAATTAATTCAATGAATGTGTATCGACGTCATTTATTACTCAATTGTTCATGGATATCAGTTATAGTTGATTAAAATTCTATATAAAAATTCTAATCATAAGTACAAATATATTTATATAAATAAAAAAGAAAACAGGATATTTGGAGATAAAGGTAAACGTTGCTAACAAGTTCTGTGAAAAATAAAGTAACAAAATTCTTTTCAACTGAGATAATATTTTTTAAAATAAAAATATAAAATAAAACATAAAACATTTAAGTTAATGACACCAGTAAAAAGTTCAAAAATGATGCACGGAATGAGTGATTCAGGAAATAATATCACCAAATGACTCATTAACTTACATAAGATTTGAATTAAGACGAAGATACATATGGGAACAATATGTACAAAATTACGTAAATTTTTCGTCACGACATGAATTTGATATGAATTAATAGTAGAAAATGTTGAAAATTAATTTCTCAGTGTTTTTAAGTTGAAAATTAATTAAGTAATCGATTTTTTAATATTAATTATCGAATTTTTTTCACTTTCATTCTATTTTTATGATTTAGGCTTAAGTGTAAAATGAGATTATGAATGAATTTTCTCGTAGTTTTTGCAACTGCTCTTTTTTACGAGTTGAAACTTGAAAGTTAGTTTAGGGGAGTTGTTTTTCAATGTAAGTTGGCGTTCGAGATCGTGAGTTGTGGGTCCTTGAACGAGAAAATGTAGTTAAGCCTCGGGCATTATGCGTAGGTTGAGGTGAAATATTTGAAGAGCGGTTGATTATGTCTGGTGAAAAAAAATTAAATAAGGGGAATGGAGAGAGGGGAGGGAATTAAACTAAGTTAAAAAAATAACAATAAAATTTATTTTTCCTTTAAAAAAAAATTGAAAAAAAAATTAGGTTTAAATTAAAAATTAAAATTTGTATGTGAAAATTGTACAAATTATGAAATTATTCAGTTGTATCTTACATAATAACGTTATTTGAATGCTAAATCTTAATTAAGATTTTATTCTTTTAGATTTTTTTAATTTATAAATTTAAAGTTTGTTTCAGTTGTGATTTACTTTACGGGCTTACTAATGACCTCCATTTTTCACTTTAAAAAAAGGCTTAAAAAGAAAAGTGGATTTAATGGATGCACGTGAGTAAAATTGTGTACGTGAGTATCTTTATAAATACGGTTAACGCGTTTTTTATTTACTTTTTACTGGTTTATAAAAAGGGGGAAGGAAATAGTTTAATAATTTAAAATGACAAAATAAATTTTTTAAATGATTTTTTGAGGTTAATCGTGATTTAGTATCAAAAATGACCAAAAATAGCGGTTATTGATGGTTTTGCTTAGCTTTTTATGTTTTTGTGTTTATTTCGTAAGATTGTATGTTTGTCTGAATTTTGTGGGAATTTAGAAATGGTAAAATAACAATTCGGATTTCCAGTAGATTTCTGAATGAGCACAATATAATTGGTGACGTGTTTATCATTTGTAAGTGTACTGGTAACTCGAATTTTGCCATTCCTGTTAAATTAATGAAAATCAGCATTAATTTTATGATAAAATGTACAAATGTAGAGGTTAATTTAACTAATTCGTGTTGAAATATTATGAATTTGTGATGAAATATACAAGTTTTGTGCTTAAATCCAGTAAATCTGCATAAAATAAAGTTAAAATATACGGATTTCTATGAATCTGCACTAAATTATGTTAAAATAATTAAACTGAATCGTAAAATAGTGTCAATTGATATAAACTGTAAGATAAAAATGTTTAACTGACTTAATTTAGTACAAAAAGATTTATAACATTTTTAATTTGAAATTTCGTATCAAATAAAAATGTTGATAAAATATTTTCTTATTTACACTTTGATAATCGTTGATAATTTGTCGTTTTTTCCGTTTGCTTCGTGATAAAAACATGAAAGGAAGTTTAGCGAAAACATTACAAGTTTGAAAAACAATTTTGATTTGGATTTTTTCATTTTTAAACTTTGTTTTTTCCTTTCATTTCTTCCGCGAATCTTCAACTTACAAAATGAGAAACGTCCGGTTGTTTTCAACGGACAAAAATAATAAAATAACAAATAAAAATAAAATTAATAAAATTAAACCAAAACACAATAAAACTAAATCTGTCTCTACAAATACCCCCAAAACAACCCCCTTGGGCACCTATCTCTTTATATCCCCCATTTACCTCGTCCTTGGTCCCACAATTCGTCATGGCATCAATTAAACAGACATGGCTACAATTAGCGACAAAAGAAGAAAAGTAGTGCTAACACGACCAGATGGCAAGGGCCATGCTCCTAAATTAAGTGGACAAAATGATTTACAACGTGACAGACAACGTCATTTGTGGAGAGCCCTTAATTGCCCCATGTGCCACAAAAGTTTGTAAAATCCAGTAAATTTGTTGCAATTCACTATTGTTTAGCTCTGTTTTTCTCCTCTTGCTCAAGGTCTCGTTCGAGGCGAACTTTTGTTTGTTGTCTCACTTGACAATTTATTTGTTGGGGATAAAGGAACAATGTTATGTTGACTTTTTTACTGCCTTATAAAAGTTTAGGTAATGATGTGTTAATAAATTTGTTAATTGTAAAGAAATATTTCAACTTATAGATTTATTTATCAGTGGTTTTGGGGAGGATTGGATATATTTTAGTTTAAGATTTTGTTTAAAATGATCATTTTTTGGAGTAGTTTACAGTTTAATGTCAGTTTAAGATCAGTTTAATCATTAATTCACTTTTGATGTGTTTGTAGTTCGATTTTCTAAATTTTTTCGTGAATTTGGCTCATTTTTATAGTTGAATTTTTGTTGAATTTATTCCCGTAATTTTAAAATTTTTTGGTATTTTGTACATTTTTGCTTTTTTTGACTTTTTCACTCATGAATCCACTGTTTTTATTATTTCCACTTTTAGAGACAGTGGACGAGATTTACGAGATTCTACAAAATAGATTTTAGAATAAACGGGTGTGAAAATACTTAGAGATGTTTAAAATTTACTAACATGGTTTTAGAATCGCCATTTTTTTGCGCAAATGGATCTAATATCGAGAGATGAACCACTTCCATTGAAGTTTGGGGATTGTCCCGCGAAAATCTTTTCTTATAAAGTGATTTAGAGTATTTAAATAGGCTTGTTTATAGCTCTCATTAAGGTTTTTATTTAATGAAGGTTCAAAATAACATTTAGAAAAAGGATCAACTTTGAGATTTGAAGTTAATTTTCAACAAGTTGGGGGATGTAATCAGTAAAACTATTGTTTATTTATAGGAAAAGCATGGAAAATGTTTTATGAATTATCATTTACTATTTTTAGTTGATGTTTAGTTTGGGATAAGGTTGTTAGTTTGTCTAATAAATCATTTGTTAGTAATGTATTTATATTATTTCAAGTTAGATAAATTTTGGACTTTATTTATGTTTTATTTTATGTTTGTAAATTGATATAAAGGAAAGAAAAAATTGTTGTAAATTTTAAAAAGTTTTTAAGGTTTTTTTTAACGTGTTTTAAGTTGTACTTATTATTTTAATATTTTTTTTAAAGTTTGACTAAGTTTTCTTAAGGTTCTCTTAAAGTTTGACTGAGTTTTTTTACATTTTACTGAGTTTTATCAATTTTTTAAGTTTTCTGAAGTTTTTAAAACTATTTAAAAAGTTTTTTGACTCTGGTTTTAGTATTTTAATAGTTTAAAGACTTCAACAAACGATATACACTTGTTGTTATTATTATTATTATTATTTATTTTATATTATAAAAAAGGAACATTTTACAACAGAAAAAATAACGAAGTTAATAATATGTACACTGATGATAATTTACAACAATGAATGACATTTCACTTTATATTTAAAAACAATATTTATTATTAATCAATCAATCAATCAATCAATCTAATTTGAACATCAAAAAGGCACATGGAATTATTCACAAATTGACGTCATAAAATCTTAAAATATTATAAAATATGTCACAAATTGACGTCTATATATGGCACTTGATAGAAATTCACATTATTTGATAACACCAACACCATTGTTTCTTTTCATAAAAAAATTATAATATAAAATCATTAAATTTAAATAATATAAAATAAAAAAAAACATTTGTTTACATCAGCTCTATTTATATATTTAATTTCAATAGATCAGGAATCTCAAATTTTAATAACTTAACATTTAAAACATTTAATAATAAAAAAAGATTATTATACCCACAAAGCCTTGTAATGATTGAGTTTGAAACCCCTGCAATATACAAACAGAGCAGAACAACATAAACAAAAGGCTAACATTTCAAAAACGAGATCGAATTAATAATTGAGCATGCGCTGTATAAACGCTTTAAAAACCGGTAGAAGGAAATCAAATAAAACATTTTTTCTCACTGTAATCAATCAATCAATTATATATAATAAACGTGACAATTTTAATCATTTTCCTCAACAACAACACCAGAAAAAAAATTACAACATGGACGGGATTTTTATTTATTTATTTAATTTAAATTTTTTTTTATTTGTATTTTCAAATTTAAGTACGATTGAGCCTTTACATTAATTCATTAATTTAAAAAATAAAAAAATAATTGATTTACTTCGATTTAGGTAAATGTCGTTTCATATGAAGAGCGAGATGATCGGATCGTGCGAAAGATCGTTCGCATACCTTACATTTAAATGGCTTAGCACCCGTATGTTTGCGATAATGTCTCGTTAATTCATCTGATCGTGCAAACCTCCAGTGACAATCCGGCCAATGACATCTGTATGGTTTCTCACCTAAGAAAAACGATAAAGAAACAGAAAAAAAATTAAAAAATCCTTTTAAAACAATATTATAAAACGAGAGATAAATAAAATAAGAAAAACTAGTATGTAATCACATTTCATCCAACAAAGTCCGTTTAACCCCATTTCCGAAATCTGATCACACAGGAAGATACCTCAAACCATCACCTCCCTTTCCCTGACCCCTTGCTATTCATCCAACATGTATGTAGGTACCCAATAGGGACCCAGCAGGGGAGATATGCAGCGCCATCTTGTTTGCCCATTTAACCCCACCAATTAACCCCCACGTGTTACTTCCTGTGACCATTTGGGGGGTCATTAACTCCCTCTGGGATTCTCCCGGATCCCTAGCAGCAATTTTTGAGGTATCTGATGGGTCACTACCCCCCCCTGTTGTTTTATGGGTGTCATTAAAGGGTGTCTCTCTCTCTCTATTTCTCAGTTAGTAATAAAAACATCAATAACACAAGCTGTCAGAGATTTGTTGTGCGTTGTGTTATAAACAATTCTAATTATGGATGTGATTCAGGAATATTGTGGAAATTGTTTGAAGGATATTGCAATTGTTTCCTATGAAAATGTTTGTTTCTCTTGTTGGATTTCTTAGTATTCAAACTAGTTTCAACCAAACTGCGAATAGTTTCTTACCTGTATGGATTCTTTGATGTGCTTTTAAGTGTGAACTTTTTGTGTAAACTTTGGAACAACCTAAAAATAAAAGTAAAAATCATAAAAATTAGAAAAATTGAAGAAAAAAAGTAAATATTTTTTTTGCTTTTCTGGTCATTTTACCATTTTCTTATTATTTTTTTTCAAGTAAATAAAACTAATAAAACTGTCAAATTATTCCTCTACCGTATTTTAGCACACATTAAACGCTCAGTTTTTGTATTTTGTGTACAAAATGGTTCTTTCAACGCGCAAGATGGCTGCTAGTTTGTAAAATCGCCTATAGAGCGTGCTTTATGTATACGGTGATTCCTTACAATTTATTACATTCAAAATTGAGAAAAACTTACCAGGAAAATCACAATGATGAATTCGACGTTTTTCCAACTCTGGATTATTGCGTCGATTATATTTCACAATTCCCATCACCTCTCTATGAGCCGCACTTAACGGCGCATTTGGACCTGTGGGATGTCCGGAATATGGCGGTGGCGGTGTTCTTCGTCCAAGACCAAATGATTCGGTAGCGGGACTACCAGGTTCAGAACTTGGAGGAGTGGGGGGCATATACACACGGGACATCATAAACTGCGGTCCTAAATTTGTAAACTTGAATCCCTGAACTCCAGGCGAGTGAAAAGTGGACGATGTTCGAAGAACTGGGTACGAATTGGACGAAGACGAAGCCAATGGTTTGTTGTCGTTTGGCGCGGTCGATGCGAATGGACAAGATGTTAATGAATCTGGATCTGGTTCGCTTTTGATCGCAACTGCGCGTCCTAATTCATTGACCAAATCACCATTTTCAGGATCCAGTTTGCGAATACTCGATGTAATGTCCTCCCATAATGAAATTGATGTTCGGTTATTGACATCATTGAGTGCGCACACCGGATTTGGCTTTACAAATACATCGTCATCCAGAATAGGATTTGGCGTTGTTGTCGTCATTTTTTGAGGGTAATTCGGGGTTGTTGGTTGTAAACGTGATGGGTACGATGCTCTGTATGATGTCATCGAGAGAGATCCTCTGTATGATGCTGATTGATGCATGTGGTGGTGGTGGAGATGAAATTTGGATGGATCAGTTACTTCTTCTTCGAAAAATTCGTCGACGCGAGATGCGCTCTCTCTTCGCGGCTTGTGGTCGAGGTCTGGCGGCAGAATGGGTTCGGGATTTGCCGTACAATTTGCTCGTACTTCTGCAACCACTGCTGACCAGTCATCTTTATCCAAATATGCATCCAGCTCGGTTTTGGTCTGCGGAAAACGGAAAAAGGAAGTGAGTTGGGTTATATTATCACGTGTTTTTTCTCGACTGTTATTTTGTTGTTGTGGTGTACACAGAAATTGATATCGTGGGATTTCTAACAAGTAGCGAGAAATTAACAAAAAAATGGCGGGTGAATTGAAAAATTCAAATAAAAAAAATTAACGGATTAAATTTCAATTTTCATGTGAATGTTGGATCGTACCAGATGATGAATAAGTAATTATTTAAATTCAAGGGTAAATTTATATTTAAAAAAATTTAACCTAAAAAAAAAAATAAAAAAAATTCAGGTCTAACTTGATTTTTTTTTATTTTTATTTATTTTTTACTTCTTACAGGATGTACCTTACTTTATTACATCACTTAGATATGATAATTAGCATTACATCATCTAATCTAATTTTTCATAAAAAAAAAAATGTAGAAAAAAATAAGGAAATAGTTGAATTTAGTTCACGAAATGTGAAATTCATTGAAAAGATGATGACGTCATGCAACCAGAAACTTCTAGGGAAAAAGAGAGAGGGGGTGTAAGGAAGGGATGAGTAAAAGTACCTGTTGTACCCCTCTTTGTATTCCATGTGGTCCCTTTGCCCCTCGCCCCCTTCTTTCTGCTCCCTTGCTGCCCCCTATTGAGTGACCGGTTTGGAATTCAATTCACAGGATGTGGTTAATGTGTGAAGTTCAGTTGTACCATGTTATCCTATGGGAATTAGGGTTAAGTTTTCAAGTGCTCGTATTTTTTCCCTTATTTTTACTATATTTTTAATTTTTAGTTACCTATAATTCCACTGTTAAATACAATAGTTTGGTATATTTATTATAATATTAGTTTTATTTAAAGTGAATAATAATTGAACCAATAAAAACATGTCTGTTTTACGTCTCTTTACTGAAGCGCCGTAGACTTGTTCAACCAGATTGATCCTTTACAAGTTTACTAGACGTAACAGAAATTGATTATACGTTATATATGTGAATTTGAATTGGATGATTTTGAATTATAAATTTGAATTTTTATTTGAAAAATTATAGCAATCTGTTAGAATGATTGGCCTAAATTAGTTTGTCTTTAAATTTGGGTCATCCTAGACCTAAGGCTGTTCTACTACTTAAAACTCCTTCAAAACACCCCCCTCTGAGTTTATATATCCCCCACTACCACTCTATTCATCCCTTTCCTTTCCAGAATTTACTCATTTTCTCACTTTTTTTTGTTTTTCCAGATTTTCCATGTACTTTTTATTTTTCCTGATTTTTGATTTTTGATGATTATTTCTTGATTTTAATGACTACTTTTTGAGTTTGATAATGATTATTTTTTTTTGATGACTATTTTTTGATTTTAGTGACTACTTTTTAAGTTTGATGATTATTTTTTGATTTTTGATGACTACTTTTTGATTTTTGATTTCTGACTACTTCTGGGATTTACATTGATTTATTTTGTTTCCTGATCCTTTTAGCTATACGTATAAAGTTACCTGGATTTTAAGAAATGATTGAAAAGGATTTGTAAAACTGTCTTATCATTTATAAAGGTATTAATAAAAAGAGTGAAATTAAACACCAGGAAATAATCTGATCATAGCGGACTTTCCTTATGCCAATTCTGACCTAATTAGAATAAGTTTTGGCCAACTATAAAATAGAAAGAAGGTTGTTGTAAGGTATTAATATGTTTACAAATGCTCGATAATTGATAAGATATTCGCTTAAAAGAATTTAAAATTAGCAAAAATTTAACATTTTTAAATTATAAATACAAATATAAAATAAGTTAGAAATTGTTAGTAACCAAGTTACTTACTCGATAAACAAGTGTGAAAAATGTCATTAACTAGAACAGAGAGAGAAATACAAGCTTTTTACCATCTCAAACTTAAATAAAGTAAGAAATTTACTTATTTTGTATATTATACATATTTTACAATAAATAAAATTCAATTCATCATGCAAACATCACGTATAATAACAAAACGAAAAAAATTAAAAAATGATTAAAATAAACAAACTTAAAATAAAAAATAATTTAACAGTTAAATTATTTTTTATTTTATGATGATTTTACATGTTAAATTTTAACATGTAAAAACATCATTACATTCCCACATTTGCCGGGGAAAAAAATGAAAACAACAGGTAAAGACCAGTGCAATCAAACTGAGATTTACCTCATGTGTATGTGGTGGGATAGTATCAGTCTGCATTTCAGTTTTAGGCGGAAGCGTACAGTCTGGAACTATTTGGTCATCATCGAACACATCGTTATCCGGCATGACACAAGGTCCTCTATCCATGAGGAGAAACGGGCTTGAACGCCAGACCGGATCAAGCACAATCGCGTGAATGAGAGGACGCGGGACGGGACCAGTGCGGTTATGAATGAAACGTCGCGTTTCCAATTCAGACTCAGCCTCGGGGCATTTCTCAGTGACGTCTTTCACGTTCCTTTCCTTATATGGAGTGCAGACGATTTTTCAACTTGCTTTCTATTGGTCGTTGATTGGGACTCAGTTTGTTGAAACAATTTTGAAAACTCGTTTCCAACTACACGGGTAACCTGTTTTTACTGAGAGGGTGGATGAGGACATTACCTTTGACCTCTTCATCTCGAAAAAGTTGGTGTAGGTGGACGTTGAACGTTTTAAATACGTTTTACGGATATATAGTTGTTTGTTAAATGTAAATTATCAATTTTTTTTTAAATTTTATTTAAAAAATATTTTTTTTGATTATTATTTGATTTTTATTTATTTATTTATTTTTTTTCATTTAATTATATTTTTTAAGTTTTTTTCTGTTTTTTTTTGTTAATTTTATCAAACATCAAAGATGATAAAGAAAAAATTGTATAATAATAATAAATTATAATTTAATGATGTTATAAAAAAATAATTATAAATAAAATCAACTTTTTGAATAGTTTTTTTTGCATTTTGAGTTTGAATTTTAAAAAATTTGAAAAAATTAAAAAAAAATTAAAATAAAATGAGTTTTTATGATTGTAATTATTTTTTTACTTATTAATTAATGAAATTATCTAAAAAAACAATTTTTGTTTTTAAAAAAGATAAAATCAGTTCAAATATTTTTCAAGTTTAAAATTACTGAACAACAACTCCTTGGTAAATATAACAATAACAATAACAAATAAAAACACCGTTATTGTGTGTTACAATACACAACAAATTTGCTCAAAAATATCTATTTTTCTTAATTAATTAATTAATTAAATTTAATTAATTAACTTAATTAATTACCGTTAATTAATTTTTTTTTACGTTAAAAAATGTCGTTTCTTATTCAACTCATTTCACTAATTCCTAAACTCCAAAAACAAGTCCAAAAACTAGTCCAAAAACGAAAAAAATGCCAAAATTATTTTAAAAAATTATAAAATAATAAAACAACAACTAAAAAAACTTAAATTACAGGGTATTGTTTTTTAAAAAATATTTATTTAATTTTTTCTCTTATTCTGTCATCATAACTTGTTTTTGTATGAAGCAGTTTAATTTTTTTCTAATTTAAAAAAAAAATATTCAACTTGCTTTAAAATGGCGATGACATTTGTAAAACCACGTGACCTTGTATTGTGCATTCCTCCATGTTTGATTAGTTGATGACCTTCAGTTTTTACTAGCCCGAGGCTAATTCTAGTGGAAACTTCCTTGCGTCATCTATTTCTTTTATTTTTCTTTCTTATTAATACCTGTTACGTTACCTGTAAAGCACAACTTCTCTGAACTCATAAAGAAAACTTATAATCACTCACATTACTGCAATCATCCATAAACCTGAAGGATAAATGTGTACTTATATGAATTCCTTGTTGATGAAACCTAAATATCGTTTAATTAACCTTATATTTTAATCATTTAATCAATTTGAATCATTAAATTTGATGATTTTTTTCAAATTGTATTTAATCCGCTATTTTATTGCTTTGTTGGTCTTCAATTTATTATTTTATTGGGTTTTCCCCTTTGCAGATTAAAGTATTGAAAATAATGTGACAATTTTTTTGATTTGTTTATCTTGTCTGTATATTTTTATGTTTAGTTATTTAATAATGCAATTTCCGTTATTTATCATTTATTTGATTAAGATTTCAGGTGAACTTAACATATAAACCGACTTTATGACGTTTCTTATCAGTTGATAAAATTTATTCCAATGAATTGCACATTTTATTCTTTTAATTTTAATTTTTCTTGTTTGGCATTTAAATCTTATTTAAGAAAAATACATTAATCTTGTTATTTTAATTTTTTAATTTTTATTTGTTAAAGTTTCTAAATATATATTTATTTTGAATTATTTTTATAACCGCCAAAAAAACAAAAACGCTTCCATTCACGGATATTTTACATTTGACTTTATCTTGTTACCACTAGATGTCGGGTTAAGCTGGAACGTATACAACTTGATGAAAGCACGAGATCCCAGCAGTGGAAGAGTCAGTTTGAATTGATAACGCGACAAAAAATTTAAATTTAGCAAATGAAAAATGTTTTTTGAAAGCTTAAAACAAACTGTCAATGTTTTTTTTTGTTTCGTAATATCTCTTGCATAAATAATAAAATTCACCCAAACATTTCCTTAACTTTATTCTGTTATAGAAATTCAAAATGATAAAAATACTTCAACTTTTTTTAAAAGTATTTCCAAATTATAAATTTATTTTCACAATTTATTCTAATACTTAATTGCCAAAGATAATTTGTTCCACTTATTATATTATCATAAAAGATTTGAATTTCAGATGATAAATCTGCTTCAACCAATCTGCCACTACTTTCATTCACTTGCTCAGTTACATCGTTAGTATTTGCATTTGTAGTTGTGCAATAAACATTGAATTGAAAAGAATGTCTTGTAATATTTCAATTTTTTTTGAGTGATTAAAATGTTAAAATTTTTATTTATTTATTGGTAAATTTGTGAATCCTCTCTCCCCCCTGGCGAAATTTTCTGGATCCACCACTGTGGTGATGACAATCTTGATCAGAGAATCCTGAAATGATGTTAACTTTAGATTACTCATTGCTTTATTATTCAATCGGATGTATTAATTTGAAACCTTGAAATTTACTGTTGTGAACAGCCATTTTGTTTACAGATTGCAACTGTTACTTTTGGGAACAGGAAAGTGTGGTTGTGATGTAATACGTTGAGTTTGGGTAAGTTATGATGTCATAGAAATAAAACTGCAAATAAGTAGAGAAATTTCCACCAGGTAGCAGCATAGTAAGGAAACGACTGTAAACTAATAAAAATATAAATTTATAAAACTTAGTAAATTTTGTTAGTTTAAGATTTTTGACAATATTTATTTGAAATAAAAATAATTTAACATAATTTTTAATTATTTTTGACAGTTTTTAAAATGGTTAACACTAAAACCTGTAATATAAACAATTAAAAAAAATAATTTACCGTAATAGTGATTTAAAATGATCAACTTTAAACCAAAATATTAAAATAAAATTTAAAATTTTATTGTAAATAAAAAAAAGTTTAAAAAGTATCTTTAAAAAAAATCTATTGTTACAGATTTGGCACATTTCCATCTCGCAGTTGCGTGACATTTTGGATATGGCGGCGGACAGGTGCTAGGAATTGAGCTTAAGACGAAAAACTTTTCAAGAATTAACAAATTTCGCCATGTAATCTCATCGACAACATCGGAAATAACTTTTAATTATATATCTTAACGGTAATTTATAGTTTTTTAAAAAAAATTAACCGTGACTGCCTGGATAAATTTAAAACATGATATATGCGTGAGTTGAGCAGTTAGGGCGCAACCGCGAATCCTCGATTTATAAAGTTTGAACGGAATTGAGGCATGAATCTATGAATGAATGCATGCAATGATCATTTTAGGTATCAATTTGAACAAATAACTAATATATTTATTCTATTTTGTAGTAAAAACCAGGAAAAATGGCGGGTAAAGAGCGATCAGAGAAGAAAGGAGCGAAATTTGTAAGTTTTGAATTTAACAATTTAAATTTTTCAAATTTTCAAATTATAACGACTCTTATTTTTATAACATTGTGTAAATTATTTAAAGACTAAAGAATGTATCAGGAATCATTAAGGAGAAAGTTAACCTACATAAGTTTCTCAAACTTGTATATGATGTCATGAAGAAGGTCAAAATTTACATAAAAATAACATAAAAATAACATTTAGAAATATGTGCTTAAGTTTTATATAACTTTAAATATGGTACACATATTTAATACAATTTTTACTATTAAAATAAATTGTTTATAAACGCAAATTCCAACTAAGGTTGTTTTTTTTTGTTTGATTTTGATCTGTGATCGAAAGAAATTTTGTTATTTTATTTTAATCTTATCAAAACACCCGAAAAGATCATTTATAAATGATAATGACATTAACGTTTAGAAAATATAATTATGTACAATTCTATCCTGTTATTTATTTCATTTTATCTACAGATCAGATTTCAGTTCCTGTGTGACTAGTTAAATAAAAATGAAACAAGTTTTAATTATAAATTGTTTAAAAAAAGTTTATAAAATTTATAAAAATAGAAATAAAATAATACAGATATTGATACGTACTTTTAATATCAATTTATATAAAAAAAATTATGAATTTACTTAAATCTAAAGACAAAAATGTGGAAAATTGCGTTAAATAACACCCCTTTACTTACATCCTCATTGAAAACCGGAAGTTGAAAAAATCATAACTTATTAGAACATGGCTACATCAAGATCAAAGTATTATGATACTTTTCCAAGTTTCCTGTTGAGTCATTTATGTCCAATTGCCAATTTATCAATACAGAATTAATTAATTTTATTATTTATCTCACATTTTGAAAACGGAGAAAGTGGCGGTTTTAATTTCATTGCTAAATTTGTCGTTTTATTGATATATCACTTTTTTCTATCAAACGTTATGATAGGTTATAAGAAATTTATGTAATTATATTTCACACATGGTGAGTTGCTTACCCCCTACCAACAAGTGTTAAATATAAAAAAAAGATCTTCCTTATGAACCAGCTGTTGATTTGTCATACTTTTCCTTTCATTTTAGTGCAGTAAATAAACGAGTGAATAAACTGAAGTTTTTTCAATTAAACTTTTCCTATTTTTATTGAAAAGAAGTTGTTTAAAAGTAATTACTTTTATTTCAATACAAATATGGTGTTAATTACTTACAGAAATGTGATAGAATTTTATTATTTAGGCCAAATAATGTTTGAAACTGACTTGAGATAAAAATTAACTGGTTTAAAAGTCAAAGAACGCAAGGAAGACGGGTATCAGTAACACGCCCTGATTTAAATTTTTACATTCTTCTCAATATTTGCAAATTGCCTGTAAATTGTACTTGTTTAATATAATAGAAAAGCTTGTAAATCATGTTTCACTAAATATAGTAAGTCGATCTAAATTTATGTACTTTTTGCATTCATTTGTGCGATATGATCCGCCATTTTCTGTAAGGAATAAAATGAATTTCTAGTTTGCTTGTATTTCATACTTTTATCTGATCTAAACTGAATTTTAATTCAAAAACTATTAAAAAACAGTTGATCTGTCAGTTCTCAAACTTAAATCTCGTGCCACTTTACTCTAATGAGATCTGATTAGTTCCTATTTTAGGATTAAAGTCTTAGCTCGTAATAGGCTTAACTTCTCAAATAATTTATTAGTTGCGCGCCATCATTTTCTGATTCAAATTCTTCTCTTTACGATACTTGTAAAATTTTACCTAATAACCCATTTGTCAGCTCTAGTGATCACATCACATGTGGAGCAATTTTGTCACGCTATTCAATTTACATAATTTTATTTTTATCCTGTGAGGATGTTGCATGAAAACTGAAATTAGAAACAAAAAAATATATTTTTCATTTTTTTTTGTATATAATTTTCTATGGGGAATCACTAATGAGAAATGTGTTTTTTCTTCCTTGTGTGCATCATGTCAAGGTTGCTGCAACCATATTGGTGCATTTGTGTTTAATTTTTACAAGTCTGTTCTGTGTTTGTATTTGAATGACTGATGACATGTTGAAGAATTTATCTCGTATGGTTCCACGTCGACGGTGTATTGGGGTTTGATACAAATTTTTAGCTTTAATATTTATTTATATATGTTATTTATACATTGCAATTTCATAATAGTAGGAAAAAATAGCATTTGTGATTTAAAATAGCACGAGTATATAGATACAGCCGCCATTTTTTTTATTGATGTCGCATTAATGAATATTTAACAAATTAACATTTAACACATAATTTATATTATTCTTTTTTATAGTTGGACAACATGTTTAGTGGATTCGTAAAACCGAAAACTAAACCATCACGACCAAATTCATCATTACCTCGACCAGCATCTCAAGATTTTACTGAGCACGATGAAGCACAACACATTCAAGATTCGTATTTTGAAGCAATGTCTGAAGTGGAAATTAATGAAAAACTTGAAATGATGCTGGTAAATTAATTTGACAATTAATTTTTATAATTTTATTTATACATTTTATTTTTTTTAATTTATAGGATGATATGAATTTGACTGATGAAAAGAAGGAGCCATTAAGAGAAATGGATATCGCTAAGAAAAAGGCCATGTTGAAATTACATAAAGGAAAAACTCAAGTAAATGGATGGAAAAATTAATAAATTTTTAAAATAGTTTTATTTAATATAAACATGTTGTTTTTAAAAATTTTTTTAGGGTAGAAATCATGGTTTTGACAATCCTGATGGATATATTTCTTACTTAGGAAATCCTGATTTAAGTCAAGGGAAATTATCACAGTGTTTGTCTTCATTAAGAGTTGCGTTAACAAATAATCCAGTCAGGTTTGTTTATTATAAATTTTCATTTAATGATAAATTAATAGTAATGTTTAAATTACTTTATTTTAGTTGGGTGCAAGAATTTGGTGAAAAGGGATTAGAAAAAATATTGGAAATATTAGAAAATTGTTTTAAAAAGTAAGAAAATAGTTTTAGATTGTTTATTAATTGACTTTATTTTTATTTTTTTTTATTACGATTTATAGTACAAAAAATTAGTATTTTTTTATTTATGCTCTTTTGTTTACATCAATGGTTAAAATTATCAATAAAAGTCTTTAAAATTTTTAAAAATTATAGAAATGTTTAAAAACTAATGCAAAAGATCATAAACGATTTATATTAGCATTTTTAAAAAAAAGAGTTGATTATTGATTTATTTCTCTGTTTTGTATTTTGCCACCATTGGATATTTAAGAAAACATAGGTAAGTTTAATTATTTTTTTAGTGATGCAGCATATTATAAGTGTGCAAACCACAGCTCACAATTACAGTACTAATATTGTTAAAATTTTAATTTTCAGCTTTAGTTTGCACTAGCACCTGCATTTTAACACAAATAAAATCTAATAGCAGAATTTTGCATTGAAAAATAATTAAGAATTAAATTAAAAATAATAAAATTTAATTAATCTTTGCATTTTTATTTTCTAGAGAAGGAAAGTATGAAAAAGTTCAACAAGAATGCCTACGGTGTCTTAAAGTCATTATGAATAACAAGGTGTGTTTAGATTTTTCAATCGAGTACTCGATTACTCGAAGATTTTCTCGAGTAATGGAGTACTCGAATAGTCGAGATAAAATTTTCGAGCAATCGAGTATTTATAATTTTCAATTTTTAATAAAAAAAATTAATGATAAAATTAAAAACTTTAATTTTCTCATTATTTTTCATTTTCAAAGAAATGTGTTTACGTTTTAAATTAAAATGTAAACACATTTCTTTGGTACATTCCATCTTTTATCTCATTGGATGAGATTTAGGTTGAAAAAAATGAATAAAAAGTATATAAAGAAAACAAGTTCGTGGCATACAAACGTACTCTGTAAATTACAATTTAGTATCGATTACAACATAGGAAATAAAATAAACTTTAACTTTACAGTAAAAATATATTTTTTTAAATATTTTAATAATTTTAATAGTTTAATATTTCTAATATTTTAATAGTATAATATTTCTAATATTTTAATATTTTTATATTTCTAATATTTTAAATATTTTCATTAATACTCGAGTACTCGGCAAAATGAATTGGTCGATACTTGACTTTTGAAATGCTAGGTGTGTTGTTAAATTATAATTTTTTACGTAATTTAATCAATTACTGTAATAAAATAATTAATTTATAGGTTGGTGTTAAACAAGTTTTTAAATTGAAGAAAACATTTCAAGTACTTGCGAGATGTATAGATCCAAAATATCCAACAATCATGATGGATTCCGCTAAATTAATGGCTGCCATTTGCCTTATTCCCGATGGGTTAGTATCGTACAAATTATTTGAGTTTTGTTTCAATTTGTAATTGGTAAATTATTTTTTGTTAGCCATTCTTTAGCACTTGAAGCAATAACAGTGAGCGGTGAAATTGAAAATCGTGATAGGTTTTTACCAATAATAGAAGGACTTAAAGTACAAAATAATGATTCGCTAAAAGTAAATTAATATTTAGTTGATATTTCGATTTCATTTTATTTTTTATAATTAATTTGATTGTGCTTTATTTAGGCCGCTTGTGTGCAATTGATTAATGCCATTGTTTTACAAGCTGATGATCTCGATTTCAGGCTTCATTTACGAAACGAATTTATGCGAACTGGACTAATTGATCTTATAGATGTAATATAATTTAAGTAATTTTAATTAATGTTGGATTATTTGTGTTTAATTATAAATCTTATATTTTCTAGTGTCTCGAGAGCAGTCAAAACACCGATTTGCTTAACCACATCAGAATCTTTAAAGAACACAAAGAAGAAGATGGGGATGAGTTTCAGCAGCGTTTTGATAATCTGCGATTCGATTTCGAATATCCTTTTGAAAATAAAATTATTAAAGCTAAAGTTGATTGAAAATTACATTATTTCTTTAATTCAGCTCTCACTGATCTCAATGAATGTTTCGAGTTGATTAAGAACAACTTAGAAAACACTCCAACCGAGCCACTTTTTCTGTCCATTTTGCAACATTTTCTGTATATTCGAGATCAAGCAGATATTCGCCATGCATATTTTAAACTACTTGAGGAGTGTGTTGTGCAAATTGTATTGAATAAAGGAAGTGGCTGTGATCCTGACTTTAGAGCGACAAAAAGGTTCAATGTTGATGTGGGACCATTAATTGGTAAAACAGTTTTCATTCTAATGATTTCACTATCTAATGCTAATTGATTTTTTATTAAATTTATTTCATAGAAACTTTGGCTGAAAAATCAAGACAAGAAGGTGAACTTGCTCCGGAAGAATTAAGTAAAAAATTAGACGAGGCTCTTACAGCTAAACAAGAGCTTGAAGCAAAAGTATTTCAACTTGAAACTCGATTACGGGAAGGAGGAGGAGTAATGCTACATATTAACGCTTATTATAATTAAATAGAATACAAAAAAATCAAAAAATTAACTTGTTTTTTTCTCTTGTAGGCTCCTGGACCAACTGGTGGACTTCCACCACCACCGCCTCCACCGCCAATGCCTGGTGGATTTGCAGGAGGACCACCACCACCACCTATGCCTGGCGGACCTCCACCTTTTCCAGGAGGGCCACCACCACCTCCAATGCCAGGAATGGGTATACCGCCACCACCACCACCTCCAGGCATGGGTCCACCTCCACCTCCACCTCCACCTGGTTCTGGGTTGCCACCGCCTCCACCTGGTATGATGCCATTTGCTCTTCCTGGGATGAATAATAGCCCTTCTCCTATTGTTACGGAGTTGCCTTTTGGAATGGAGGCGAAGAAGAAATATGTTGTTGAAACACCTATGAAAAAAGCAAATTGGAATAAGGTATATTATTATCATTTATTTATTAATTAATATTTAATGTTAGTAAATGTTTATTACTTTGTTTTTAGATACAACCTCAAAAGTTATCAGAAAGTGCATTTTGGGTTAAGGTGAAAGAAGATGCCCATGCAAGTCATGATATTTTTCAAGAATTACAGCAAATGTTTACAACGAAACCGCCTAGTGAGATAATATTTGATTTTTTTTTGTTAAGTTTTGTTTGAATCTGTTTTGATTTTTAGGTAGGACAGTTATTGATGGTCTTGAAAATAGCAATGTTCAAGCAAAACCGTCAAAAAAGACGAAAGAGCTCAAAGTTCTGGACGGAAAAACTGCTCAAAATTTATGTATGATGAAAATTTAATTCTTTATTGATTAACAATTAGTAATTTTTTTCAATTTTGTTCACAGCTATTTTAATTGCATCTATGAAAATGAATTACAATGATGTAAAAAAATATATTTTGTTATGTGATGAAGAACATTTAACTGATGCACATTTGCAACAATTAATACGTTATTTGCCTTTACCTGAACATATTAAACAGTTAGAAAATTTTAAAGATCAATATAACGACTTGGCAGAAGCAGAACAATTTTCTATTACAGTAAATTTTAATTTTAATTAAATTTATTAAGTCTTATGACTTAATAAATTTAATTAAAATTAGTTTTTCTCAATTTTGTTAGGTTGGCAGTATAAAAAGATTATTACCCCGGTTAAAATCAATGAGTTTTAAAATGAAGTTTTCAGAGATGGTTGATGATATCCGACCTGTAAGATTTATTTTTTTTGTTACTATTTAAGTAATTATTAAATTTATTTTTTTATTTTTTAGGGCTTAGTATCAGCAGCAAATGCGTGTGAGGAAATAAAAAAGAGTAAAAAGTTTGCGAAAATTTTGGAGATAATTCTATTAGTTGGGAATTACATGAATTCCGGTTCTAGAAATGCACAGTCGATTGGTTTTGAAATTAATTTTATTACTAAAGTAAGCTCTTATTGAGTCACTTATTAGTTTTAGTGATACGAAAAACAAAAAATTATTTGCAGCTATCTGGAACGAAAGCTATTGATGGAAAGACAACATTACTTCATTTCTTAGCTCTCTTAGTTGAAAGTAAATTTCCAGATGTTCTCAACTTCGGTGAAGAATTAATGTTTTGTGAAAAAGCGGCGAAAGTTTCACTTGAACAGTTACAGAAATATTTAACACAAATGCAACGATCAGTACAACAACTTGAACTTGATCTCAAAAATTATAAACAAGCACAAAGTGAAGGTGATCGATTCGAGGCTGTGATGACCGTATCCTTCTATTTTTATTATTAGATATTTATATTTATAAATGAATTATGTATAAGTAATGACTTAATTGTATAAATTTAGACATTTTCTAAAGACGCAAGAGAAGAATTCGAGAAATTAGATCACATGTATAAAAGACTCGAAAAATTATTTCAAGACATAGCTGAATACTTTGTTTTTGATGCTAAAAAATATACTTTAGAAGAGTTTTTTTCTGACATTACAACATTTAAAATTTCATTCCAGGTCGCTATTAGTAATATATTAATATTTTATTCAGTTATTTACTACTGTTTATATTTAGGAAGCTTACAGAGATAATGTTAAAGCCCGTGAAACCGAGGAAAAAATAAGAAGAGCAAAAGAGGCAAAAGAAAAGGCTGAAAGAGAAAAACAAGAACGATTAGCCAAGAAAAAGGCATTAATTGACATTGATGCTGGTAAGATTTTTTTTAAGTTTGATTTATTCTTTATTGAATTAAATTAATTCTTTCTGTTAATTATTTTACAGAGGGTGACCAGGAAGGTGTCATGGACAGTCTCCTGGAGGCTCTCAAAACTGGTTCTGCATTCAGTCGCGAGAAACAACGGAAACGTCAACCCCGCGCATCTGGAGGTGAATAACATTTTTAAATATTGAAATAAATAGATATTTTGCTATTTTTCATGTGATATAATTTTCTTATAAATTATTTTATTAATTTTGGAATATAGGTTCTTATATGAATGATCGTAAAATATCTGATTTTATTCTATTTTACTCTCAATTTATTCTCGATATTTTAAATTATTTAATGGCTTAAAAAAATTAATTAAAAATTTTCCTCTTTTTAGATTCAAATCTTTTTGTTATTCTTAATTTTTAATTTAAGTATTTATAAAAACCTATTTCGTTAGTAAGTTATTTCTTTCTTTTCCTTTTTCCCAGAGCAGCTATTTAGAATTGATTGGTAAGAAAATCATTTAATTGATTATTGATTTTTATTTATTTATACATTTTTGTGCTTGAAGCATGCAGATTAATAATAAAAATATGCAAATGGAATCTATTTTTAGCCTTGTTCAATTGGTTTTTGCTCGTAAATTTATTAATTGAAGTTATTTTGGTTTATTTATTAGTTACTTAATTTTGTTTTGTGCTTTAAAACGGTGATTAATAAGTGTTGCAACTCATTTACAATCATTTCACATTTAACAATCAACTAATTTAAATTTCATCTCCCATTATTAGCCGCGAGACAAGCACAACTGAATCGAAGTCGCTCGCGTAGTAATTTACTCGGATCATCGCCAACAGCGAGAAAATTAAGTTTCAGCAGTGAAATGGTTGAAGAAACTCCACAATCACAACCTCAAGTTGATGAATCTTCAGTTATATCTAGTAGGCCTAGGAGGACGCGAAGAGGTGCTACTAAAGATCCAGGAAGAGATCGAGAAAATGGAGTTCGAAATGAAAACGATAATGTAAAAAGCGATACTGACAAACTATTCGAACGTCTAATGGCTTTATAAAACAAGAGATAGAAAAAATGTTAATGAAAATTGAGTTTTTTATTTGTGTGAATTGTGTACAGTACTTAAATTGATATATGAATTATTATTGATGGATAAATAAGGAAAAATGATAAAAAGGTCACTTAAAATGAATTGAATTTTTAAAATCGCAATTTATTTTTAATAAAAAGTTACAACATTTGAAGTTATTTAGCTGCTTGCTTCAGAATTAAACTTTGTGGACCAGAAATCAGACTTTGATGTTATTAATACTATTTTTCTACTTCCAATGAGCAAATGATTGAGGATATGATTAGAAAATAGATTTTTAATTTGTTTCATTTTAATTAATCGACGAAAATCTTAAATCTAAGAATTAGAAATAAAAAGTTCTAATAATATCTCTAATTCTTATTTATTACTTGTTTAATGCTTATTCAATCAATAAATCAAATAGGAAAAACATCGTGGATTAAATAAACTCAAGTAAATACTAGCCGAAAGTGTCTATATTTGCTCAAAATATATAAATTTTTATTGCTGTTATATAGCAATATACTTATGTAAAAATATAGATAAGTTAAGAGGATTAATATTAATTATAAAAAAAAATTTTAACAGAATTTTGACTTTGTGATGCTTATTTTTGTATATACAGTATATAAAATGGTTTCTTGTTTTAATGTTTGAGCTTTTGATTTCTCTAAAAGAATGATATAACGGATGAATATTACTATGTATGATAATATAATAAACATTTTATAATATAATTGAACATTTTTTTTTCTTCAAAACAGATAGTTTCAAATTTAAGATTTAAATTGTATTCAAAGAAATTCTATCTATTTCTTTATTTCTTCTTTTCGCTTCCCACTCAGTAAATAGGATATACCATCCATTTCTAATTCAGTTGTAATATCAAATAAAAGTGGGAAACTTCATCTGCAATATTTATAATTGCATTTCCATTTATTTTAAATTTTTAAAAATAAACAATCATACAAGGAAGATGATGCTGTTGAAAATGTCATAAACGTTACTGTGTGCGGTACAGTTGTATAGTTTTCCCATTTATCAATAGATGGCTGCATGCACAAAACTAGAACAAGAGGGGAATTCCTTAAACGTTTCTGACCAATAGAAAAGTCATCAAACAACATGACGAAGTAGATGTTCCCATTTTTTTGAACTTAGTGCAATTCTTAGAATATATCTATATAGGTTCGGTTTACTTTAATCGATGTCGTTTCATTATATAGGAAACTTTTTATAGTGTAATAAACCTAAACACTTGCTCAAACATATAGGTAATGTTCACTTTCTATAAATGATCATAAACGAAATTCACTTCTTCAATTAGTGGAAAACTAATCATTTATTGTTACCATTTACAGGCATAATAACAATGTGTGAAAACAGTGATGTAAAAGTAGATCATGTAATTGTAAATGAACCCAAATCTAACACAGGACAATTACTTACAGAACTTGGATCATCGTCTGCAAGGTACTTTTAAATCGTAAAATAAATAAAGAAAATGTAATAATTAATTGTGAATTTTTTAATTGTAGAGCAGATGACGCGTGTTGTGATATCTGCATACTTTGTTTTTTTTGTTGCGAGCCGCAGTTATGTTCCGAATGTTGTAATTTATGTTTAAGTTGCAACGATTGCAATGTGTGAACTCAATTATATTTTTTGTTGTATTTATAACTTGTATTAAGAAGAATTTAGAACTGATAATGAATAATGAGCAAGAAGAGAGAAAATTTTGAATTTTTGATATATTTATAATTATTTTAAAATGTAAATAATTATTTTCATCTCACAAATTTGAGTAAGATTATTGTTAGACTTTTGTCTTTATGTGACAAAATTTCTAGGTTCAAATAAGTTTAAAAACAAATTACTGTAAATGAAATAATCTGTACATTATATTTATTGTGATGTTTTTTGTTATTTAGTCATTTTTATAATAAGCTGCAAGTGAATTGATAAAGCCATTTTGTATAATATATTTTTAATAACTTTAATTTATATCTACTGTTTTCTCTTTTTATACAAATTAAATCTTGGTGAATTTATAATTTGTCTTATAATATTGTTAAATCTTTAATATTTATCACAGTTATTAATAAAATAGAAATAAAGATTTGATAAACTATATGTGGAAATATTTGAGATATTTATCTTATTTATGTAATTCATTTTATTGAAATTAACTAACTGCCATCAATTATCACGTGACAGGACTCAGGATTGTCTCATTTCATTTGCCCAATGAAAATGGCTGACAATAAAAATGCATAGAAAGTTTTTTTCTCAAAACAAACTACAAAGCAATTTATTTGCAATAGCCTAAAATTACAAATTGATTTCTTTCTTGAGAGAAATGGACTAAGCTACATACAGGGTGTCCTGCCAAACACCTACCAGGTGAATTATTTTACAAATATGAGAATTTAAACAAATTTTATATTATCAATTTAAGTAAATGACATGTGAGGAATTCAATAAAACATGTTAAATTCATGTGACATTGTTTCATCATTGTTTTTAAACTAACAATGCTATGCAAAAAATGTCAATTGCAAAGTTGTAGAGCACCATTTGTTTAGTATATTGCCACCGAAAAAACTTTTTCTTTGTAAGACTTTTTCTCCTTAAAATTAAAAAAAAACAAAAAAATGATTTTTATTTCATATGTGGTGGTTTTGACTTCAAAAAATAATTTAAAAAATGGATGAATAATGAGGCACAAAAATCATCAAAGCCAATGCTCCAATTCTTGGGAATAAACTTATTGGGTTTTTTTCATTGATGGAACATTAACTGGAGCTAAGTACTTACAACTTCTTCAAACAGAAGTACTAAATGAGTTGAAAA
>JAQFZN010000347.1:0-33677 GCA_034687075.1 Geophilus carpophagus
ATCTACTCTAGCACTCAATGTCGACCACCAGATGGACATCACCACATTGATACAAACACTTCTTTTCCCTTCCTGTGAGTTAGTCGGATATATCGTGTCAGGCTACAGATGAATGAAGTATTCCTCCAGCTGGCCCCGCATCCCTTTAATCCCTCATGCAGGGAGAGATACAACTTGGCGCATGCAAAAATTGTAATTGACCGGCCCCCGCCTCGGCCCGGGATTTTCAAAATTTTGGCTGGCCCAATTGCTATGGTCAGGACCTGCAACAAACCAGGCAATTGCCAGGCGATCATCCACACACGCTGTACTCCATCACCTGGAAACAAGGGAGCTCTACAGCATACTGTATTTCCATGTACTTTGAGTCAGAGTACAAAAAGTTTACTTTTGTGGAAACTCTTCACGACAATGTCCACTAAATAATTAATGAAAATAGAATACTTATTGCAGTTCGTTAACATGTTATATTCATGTGAAAAGCAAATCCTGAATGTGTGAAAGACTTCAAAAACTTTTATCTACGAACAACAATAAAATTAATGTTATGCTTTTTGTAAATCAAACAAAAGGTAATAAAAAGTATATTATCTAAGTCTAGTTTAAAAAAACCATAACGTTAGTTAATGTTCACCAATTGTTTTGACTTTGTAATTAATACTACAAAATGTGCTCGAAGACCAGTACAGTGTTTGGTAAAACTGCCATGTGTAATCAAAAATCGCATGGAAAACTATTTATTTTGTCTTCTTTAATTTCAGAGTTACTGGTCGTATTAATTCAATTCGTTATTATACTAACTTTTGATCCCAAAATGGACGATTGTTTAGATAGGGAAAACATTGATATATACGAAGTTCAAGCCAGTGTACTAAAATGTATGCCCCATAAGATTAACGACGAAGAGAATAAGAAATGGCTAAAAGAACATTGCGAGTAAGAAAATTAATTATAAGCATTTTTTTTAATTTCTTTTAATTAGCTAACAATTGTGTTTTAATTTGTAGCACCGTGAAAGAAACTGGCTACCCAAAATGTTTTAGTACCACTTACATAAAAAGTTACAACAAATGTGTTAATGAAGTTGGTGGAACACGGGGGAAAAGTTTATTCCAAACTCTTAAAGAAAGCTTTCAATCACGTTGCAGTATACCGCATGCTGTTTCGTAAATCAATTTACGATGGTCGCAAATATGTAATAAATTACATCCCATTCACCCAACTTTGAAATAAATAAAAATGATTAGTAAAACTTATTTTATATCTAACAAACCGTAATAATTATTTTAACATCTACAATTTTATAAACTAATCATTTCAATAAATACTTTAGAGATAACAAATAGATGAAACAGAACGAAATAAAAAATATATAAGTAAAGTTTGATGATAATAATTCTTAATGCATTCAGTAATTAAACATAATAAATATTTTTAATCTGTAATTTAAACTAACAGGATGCATTTAGAGAACTGTAGTAATTAATTTTTAAAAATTTTGCAAAGATAACCGTTTGTTTATTCGCTGCTTTTATTTTTAAAACCATATAACACGGAACAATGCATTTCTGCTTCATACTATTATTTTTAGGTATGTAACAAATGTTTTTCCATGTTTAAGAAAATTCTATATAGCAATAAAACGCTACCCATCTATATTCATCAGACTGAAGCAAAAAATTAGTTTTATAAGTGATCAAATTTTCTGAATTAAAAATATTTTTATAAGCTAATCACAAAATAAGTTTAATTTTTAAATTTTGGCTCGTTTTACATGTCAGCTTCCTCCTCTTCTTCATCTCCCATCTCTAGTTCCTCATAATGATCTTAAGAAACAGATCAAAAAAAACATTAAACAAAGAAGTAAAAGAGAAAAAGAGCACATGTAAAATAGCCAAAATCAATAAAATAAAAATGACATTACATGTCGGAATGAATACAATTCAAATATTAAGCAACCTTTCTTTATTTCTTAAATTTAGGTCAGTTATTCGTAATATTCACTCAACGTAATGTATTGGGTTCTGACTCGGATTCTAAAGCGAAACAAATTGCTGCCATGATAGCGATGGCTAAGGCAAAGGCTGCTGAAAATATGGCAAAGGCTGCAGAATATAGTGCAGCAAAAGTAGCAAAAGATGACGAAGTGGAACAAGATGAAGATGAAGACTCTTTGTTAGAAAGAAACTTTAACAATTGCTTAAAACAATTCGGAACAAGCATGTTTAAGTATGATAAGCAACTTGCCGATTGCAGTCAAGGTTTAAATGACCCGAAAACAGCTACTGTTTGGAAAAAAGAACATTGCAAGTACGGTTCTTCATTGTATTATTTCCCGCGGTTTTGCTCACTATATTTTTATTTTTTGTTTTCAGAAACGTAATTGACACAGGTTTTCCAAAATGTTACGATAGAAAATTTAATAGGAGTTTTAGAAAATGTTTCAATAAATATCCGTTCACAACTGATGTTATAATTGAGAGCATGAAAGATAAATATGCAGCTATTTGTGGCGTAAAAACTGTAGAAGGTTTCTTTAATTCCAAGGTGTAATATCAAACTAAAAAGCCGTAGTAAAGTTCTGTTTAGTAAATTAATGTAATAAATAACAGAAATAAAGGTGTAGAGTAATAGTAACTAGTTAAGTTAATTAAACCCATGCTTATTTACTAATGTTAGGTGACCAAATGCAAAGTGCTAAATGTCTTTCTAGCATCAGATTTGCAAAGAAATTAATTAATTTTTAAGATAAAAGCACTTATTAAATATAGTTAGAAGAATAGTTTGATATTTTTGAGTTTATTTATGAATAGTGATGTATCTGCATTAATTTCTCTACAAAGATTTATTTAATTATTTATTTGTTCATTGTATAGATAAGTAATGCAAGATGTATACATAGAAACTGGTTACACTCAATTCTTAAAGTAGTTTTCTTACTACATAATCAAAATCTAAATATATTATGTGAAATTTTTACTAAAACTGAAATGTGGCATTTTACATAGATAGAGAAACATTACACAAGATTGCCTTAAATCTAATTAGTGTGCAGCTACTTGAAGTAAAGACACAAAAATAAAATTCAATATTGCTTCGAATATGTCTGGCATACATAATCCAAGCATTAAACCCATAATGCCACCAATATCACATAACAACTGTACACCTGAGTAAGATGAAATTTCAGAAATTTGTTCTACTGCATTATGAATAAACATAACTGAATGAATAGTAAAACTTGAGTTATCTATTGGTTCAAAATACATATTTGTATAGAATATTGTTTTGTTACACTTTTGAATACAGCCGCATGATTTCATATCAAAGAAACTCTTATGATAATACATGTTCGAAAATTTTGCAGAAGTGGTAGTGTCGCATATTGTCCGATTAATTTTCATGTAAGGCAATCTAAGAAATGTAAAATGTAACCACTATTAATGTGTAAATAAAGCAGTAAAGAGCAAGCTTCTTTAAATGTATTATTTCTGAAATAGCCGGATTATCCACTAGGCACAGGAGGCACGTGTCTAGGAGCCACCGAGATTCAGGAACCCCCAAGTTCAGGTGATCCCTACTCCCTCACTATCTAATAAAAATAATTAGAACTAAAAAAAGAAACAAGATGAAAGAGGCCTCCTAGAGTCAATGTGTCTATGGGCCCCATAGAGTCTTAATCAGGCACTGCTCGTAATTTGGAATTTATACTAACATACCCATTAACTACATAATTATTAAAATCAATTGATGCTTATTGTCCATTCGTAATTAATGGAGCATAAAATCTACATTTTGACATTACAGTACCTGCATGTTAGAATTTCCAATTTCTTTTTCAAGCATTCATTCCGGCAATGGCTGTCATCTTCGACACATGGACTCCTCTTTGTGTTGTGACGTTTGACCTATAAAATAGTTAAAATCATTTGTTACGAGCGAAATAGCTACAAGATAATTAATTTTGAAAAGTACAGAGCACAGCACCAAGAGTAATTGCAATTTTCCCTTGATTCAGTTATTTTACTATATTGTAATAATCTGTAAAAATAAGAAATTCTAAGTAGTTTTTCTTTCTGTTTACATAACGCCAATGCAGACAATAGTTCGATTCCAACTTTATAAATTTTAATAACAACGTCGTTGTTGAACAAAAAAAAAATGATGTTGAGATGATTTTTTTAAAACCCCAATATAATCCATTGCGCATCAGCAATAGATATAAAACTGAATTAGATTAATCAGAATTCAAATTAATCTCACTTTTAGAAATATTACATTAACTTAAAACAACTCATACAAGCCAGTGTCAATTTCGTAGTATGCTCTTACTGAATAATAAAAATTATAAATAATCAGATTTACTTCTTTTTGCGTAAACATAATAGCTACAATGCCTGCAGGTATTAAACTAATGTACTGAGATGGATCGAATTCATCACTTTGAGATATAAACGCGGTATTAGGAAGTTGCATAGTATTAGAACATGGTTGCGCATTTCCAGTTTTTACAATATCTATCATAATATGAATAGTACTTGTTCCAGTGAATTCATGGGAACCTATAAAATAACTAAAGTACTTACTAATCGTTATAGTAAAAACACAGTTGTTTAAACTTGCCAATATCTGTTAAAATACAGTCTCCTCTAGTTGTTGGAACACGAATACTATCATTTTTAACTTGAATAGGAGTAGTACCCATATTCACCTGCAAAATAGTCAAATTCAAAAAGAGACACATATTCTTAAAAAAAAATATCATACTTCACACACTGATTTAACAACTTCTGACCCTAAAACACCAGCCGGATATACCAAATTTGACCAAACTTTTTCAAAAGAATAATCAGACAACAATTCCAAAAAATCATCGTCACAGTATGGATTAGTTGAAATTGAGCGATTACGAGCTAAGAGCATCTTCCTCTTTTTCAAATAATAAACAAACGGATAACTACAATACGTAAACGTCGGAAATTTCATAATTTCTCTCTCTACAACATCAATAATAACTCGAGTTGGCTCTGACCAGTAAAATATCATCCGATAGACAACTTGGTATAAACAAAAAGCAAAGCAGCAAGTAAAAACAAAGTAGTAACTTTTAGTCTCGGTTAGTGCTTTTCCATTCTTAAGTTGTTTTTCAAAAATTGTTTTGCCAATTTTAACTACTCTCTTATTTAGACGGGACAGTTTATATTTTGCAAAAAAGTAATATGCAATTCTTTGAATAAGTTGCATAATTGAAAGAAGAGACAAGCCAAAATAAAGGCCAATATTACCACCGAAATCGCAAAACAGTGATATTATTTGATACGAATAGTTTTCAGATATGACTGTTACATAATTATCACGGAGAGAAAAGTAGAAACTGCTTTCATTCTGGTTCATTGCAGTATTTAGCAATCCGAAATCATAAATTGTTTTTCTGCAGTTCCGCGTACAGTTGCATTGTTTTAATGGATCAAGTCGAATGTAGAAATCTAACGACTTCTTGTAAAAGTTTATAATGGTCGAGTTCGAATTATCAACGCTCGTATTTGCCGAGGTTTTACATAATGGTAAATTTAATTTTTTAGGCATAAAAGGAAATCTTTAAGTAAAATAAAATTTATTTTGAGTATGTATTAGTTTACTGACATCGAAGAAATTCGTACCTGCAACTAAAGTTTTGTTTCTTATACATAGTCATGGCGCAATCTTTCTTGCATTTGTCATAAGTATCGTGATCAACACAAGGAGATTGTTTTCTATTAAGAAATTCGTACTGCAACATTAAAGTATTTGATTACTAACTGTAAGAAAATTTCTCATTTTAATCCTGTACCTGCACATATGTAAGGTAGACAAACATGGTTTGAAGTGTGCTAAAACTAAACAAATTTCTCATATCAAGTGTCTTTTGATATGGTTCGTGTACGCTGCCCTAAGGTTTAGAAAAATAAATTTATTATTTTCTCACTTCTCTTTATTCAACCGAGTGACCAATTTAAGTTCGATGCTACCTAAATCTTTACACTTATTATGACGTAATAAACTCATTACAAGAAAACAAAAAAAAAACTACCTGATCTCAACTTAATGTTAACAAAATCAATTTCTCTGAAACAAAATACCGTAATTGACGAATATTCGCAGACACTTGAAGGTTTTTTAAATTTAATTATCATCATAGCTGTTGATGAATCCTTAATTGGCTTATCTAATGAAATGTTATAAAGATAGAATTAATGACTTATTTTACATAGGAAGCATCCATAAATTATGTTACACCAAAACCGGAGTTTTTGAGGGACTACCTACTTATAAACACTCGTAAGTCACACCTGAAAAAAACCCTTAACTTTTTTCGTCAAAAACAATTCACTTTTTTGAATTTATTGAATTTATTGAAAAATCCACTTTTTTAGGGATGGGATAGGTCAACGTTATAGTACATCACTGATAGTCAACCCTTTATCCCTTTCGTCACTATTCCATCATAATTTTTAAAATCAACCCCTTTCTGTCAGGTGTGATGTAATTAATAGATGCTCCATATTTTAATAATTTGTATACTCTGGTAAAATGTTTTGCATTGTCCCATTGGTGTGAATGCGTCTGTTGGAGAATCTAACAAAATAGTTTCTTTCTTCTGTAAATGACCACCAAAAACATAATTTATAGACAAAAAATTCTAGTAAGCAAAAATAAACGTACTTACTATTTTCAATGCAAATTGCGACAAAAGTGACGTCATATCAGTCCATGCCCAAATCGTGTCCACACTTGTATTTCTTACCATTTTTAATAAATGCAATATTTGATTCAAACATTGCATCGAATCAGTTATAGGATATTTTTCCTTCATTTCAGCTAAGACGTTGGTGTCCTGACTGCAAATTGTAATAGATGGGAAAGTAAAGTTGTGAACAAATTTTACATCTACTACGACTGGGTAACTGAAGTAAAACTGCATCCTATCAAGTATTTGGTAAAAGCAAGCTGCAAAACTGCTTATCAAGATAAGAGCAAATAATGCACGCAACCATAATGGATATTTGCTATTATTTATTTTGCTCAGTCCTGGTAGGGCAAAATTCGAATTTTCATGTAAAATCAAAATATAAGAGATAACTTTTCTGATTGCTCGTTTTCGTGCAACCAACATCTCGAACAGCTGAATGAAATGTAACTTTTCATTTGGATATTGGTTGCTAAAAACATACAAGTAAATTAAATTCTCTTTGTCTCCCCAAACTATCAATTGTGCAGATATCTGAGTGAAGCCTGAGTTACACTCTATACTTAGTGGATTTCAATTGACAGCATGTCATACTAAAAGAATTGTATATGAAAAATTAAATTTTTAGACCCGTCAAACTTCTCTTAATAAGCAGTCATCCAAGTAAATAAAATAGAACCAATTGGAACTGAATTAATTATTCACAGGTGATAACAGTTTCCCAATTAAAGAATTCATGATACCAAACTCAATAATGTTTTTCAGACTTCCAAAAAGAGAAAAAGAAAGAAAAAAATTGTGATGACAAATATTTTGTTCCAAAACCTGTAAAAGTCAGTTTCAAAATGTGTTCCAGATTAAAATTTATATCAACAGCCTCACAAATCTACAATTTTTTTAATAATAAATTTAAAACGTCAAAATACTCATAATGCCATAATCGATACCAAAAGAGAAAGAGAAAATAAAAAAATGAAGACTAAAATTATTATCATAATTATTTCACATCACCGTAAGGGTAATCATCCAGGAACACTTTTTGTAACAAAGTGCGAGTTATATATATATATATATATATGTATATATAATATAGAGAAAGAAGTCATATTTATATACAAGTATACGTTCACAACAGTCATGAGACATAATACAACATACATGATGGCCGCTTATCAAAATGCATACAATGTTTCTTTTTAAGAGACAAAACAAAAATATTTTGTGGCGACCTTTTTTGAGTGCAAACAACATCAAAAAAATTAAGATTGTTAAAGCTTTAAATAGATGGAGGTTTGTTTTCTTTTTAATTGCATATTTTGAATTAATTTACAAATAATATATGCACTCCTCACACGTTATGACTTAAAATGTCATAAACTATAAATTTTTTGTTTAAATTCACAAAATGGCAAAGATGATATGCCTTGGAAGAAAGGGTTATCAGGCAAGGCAAATGAATTCATCACTAAGCCCAAGACAACGTCATTGGAAGCGTCTTCCTGGTCCATTTAAGTCCTTTTACAATTTCTGTTAAAATTTTAAGACACTTGTTTTTGGCATAGCTGCAAAAATAAGTAAACATTTTAAAAAAATAATAGAGAAGAATTATTATATCAAAAATTAGCAGCAAAATAAATGTGGAGGAAAAAATTAAAAAATTAATTATGACTTAATTTATGTAAAATATAAAATCTAAAAAGATTTTATTATATTTTTAAAAATAAAAATAATATTAAAGAAATAGAAATTGTTAAAAATCAAGTTGCTTTAAAATTTAGTTGAAGTGGTGCATTTTAAGTGGGTAATTTGAACTATGATAATGAGAATCTCCACACTACTCAATTTTACAATTACTTGTACAAATTTGGTAGCCTAGAATTTTAACCTACTTCAATATTTTAAATTAAAATTATAAAAATAACAATAATAATAATAATAATATAATAATAATATGATAATAATAATAATATTATAATAATCGTCAGATGTTAGGTGAAAAACGTGAGCAGGTTTTTTTACTTGAGATATGATTTGAAATTAATAAAAAAAAGTAATTAAAATTACAAAATGGCCACCGATCATTTTAACTTATTTACAACTATAAAAGAAAAAAAAGTCTGAATATTCTACTTAAAAAATAAATATTCCCAATTTTATAAATGAACACATTTAAAAAAAATTAGAAATAAATTTTGATAAAGCCAATTAAAAATTGTAATTGGATTGCTGATTAATTTCAAATCAACCATTTAATGGAATAATTAAAAAATAAAAATCGAAGTGTTAATATTCATAGACATAAAATTAAAAAAAAAAACTATGTACATAACAACCTCGCCTCCACTGTCCCAAACCAATAGCTACGTAAAAGGATCTTTGGCACAAAGAAATAGGACAAGGCACCCAAAACTGATGGGAGTGTGAGACATGCAAAAGTAATTACAAATTTATAAACAGCGTAGAACAAATTAACCGAAGCAAAAAATAAAATATTAATCAAAACATTTTGAATAAGTGAAGTTGCCTTCGTACCCATACACCTAAATTCAACGTTTAGAATTAAAAAAACAATAATAATAATCATCTTTGGTTATGTACAATAATTAAAAAAAAACTGAATTTGATCACTTGGAATATTTTTATGAGTCGCACTGATTTTTTTTATCGGTGTTATTTAATATTTAAATAAAATCTTTGGAACTTCATCTTTTGGAGAGAAAAAAATGCCACCTGAAGAATCCAAACTGATTCACAAATTTAAAAAAAAAGTCACTAACAAATGTTAAAGAAAAGTGAAACTATAAAATAAATCAAAACAAACTAAAAATAAATGGAGCGGGGAGAAAGGAGGGACTTTAGAAATAAATTTGAGACATATCGTTACCAAATCAGTGCACAGATTCTAGAAACTCACTATTAATCATCACTTTTTGTTCGCGTGAAAAACATTTGTCCACTAAACTCTTGAGCATGGACAACAACATCGGAAATAACATCACCGGGGAAACTTTACACAAAGACTCGGAGCGCAAGTTCTTGTTAAGTGGAGCGACGTCGCTTCCTTTTTTGTCCTTGCTTCAATGTCACGTAAAAGTTTATTCACACACACACACGCACAAATCTAACTAAAAAGATTGAATCGAAGGCCGCTATCGGACCCGTGGATACATCATCAATTAACCATTAAAGTGTGAGATTCCATTGGCGCTGCTGAATCATATAATGTGTCCGTGTCCTGTGTCGGCTCACCCTGCAATTGGCACTGATTGCTTAGGGTACCTGCACCACAATCACAGAAGAATCTAAGAAAAGGAAAAGAAATTGGAAAAAAAGTAAATAAAATCAAAAACTACTCTACCTATCATGCCGAATAAATTCTATGTCGTGACCCGCATGGCACGTTTTAATACAATTCACACAAATTGCATTCCTATCAGTTGTGTTGCATGTACGGCACCTACACGACAACATAAGATTCCATATTACATTCTTTCGTCCTTTTTTATGTGCAATAATTCCAGTCTCACCTATAAAAATCGTGCATTGGAAAACTTGTGTAACTAGATATTTTATATAAACATTGCCCGGTGCTTACTGCCTTTGCCACAGCATCATGATTTTCAAAGATTTTATTAGCTAAAAGTAACAAATGCATGAGTATAAATATAGAAAATACTTAAAAATAATTCACTAGTCATTCACCCTTAAGTGTTGGTTGCACACCGCTAGCCAAACAAAGTCCACCAAACTTGTTGTTAAATATCTGATTACTCTCCAGTGTAGCTGTCGCATTGTTTGTTATTTCCACACCAGCCGCTAGTCCATCAAAAATGCGATTCCGCCGCAAAACTGGGTGACTTTGTGTGCTAATCAGAACTCCAGCTTGTGCATTACGAAAAATATCATTTTCTTCCAATACGCCTTTGCCACCGTTGAAAATACAAATGCCGCCATCTCTTCCGTCGTAAATCTTATTCCGCCGTAGGGTAGGATTACTATCAGTCTTAATCCACACACCAGCCATGGCGTTATCAAAGATTTCGTTCTGCTCGAGAATTCCTAGGCCACCGTTGTACACAAGAACTCCTCCATTCTGACCACCCCAAATTTTATTTTTTCGAATAATGGGATTACTTCCAGTTCTAAATTAATTCAATTTTCTATTAGCATTCAAAAGCATTTATCTATTTACACATTTATTCACCGGATTTGCACTCCAGAGTATAGATGATTGAAGATGTCATTGTCTTCTAGCCGACCATGCCCATTGTCATAAAAATAAACTCCAACCTTAATCGAATAAATTATTCGTATAAATTATTTTTTTAAATATCTCAAATAATTTAATTAATTAATTTCCGTACCTGCTTTCCACTGTGTATTCGATTTCTCCGAAGTACAGGTGTGCTTCCGGTAGTTATCCATACACCGGCTAAAGTGTTCGCGTAGACTTCATTTTCTTCAATTAATCCCTGTCCCTTTTCGTGCTAATGTAAATCAGATATAATTTAAATAATCTTATCCCAAGTACCACTCATTTAAAAAATTCAATTGTACCACATAAATTCCTCCGTGTTGGCCATGGTGAATTTTGTTATGCCTCACTATAGGATCACTATTGGTCCGGATTTGAATTCCAGCTAGTGCATTTCCTTCAAATAAAATAATTAGCATTTTCGTATATTATATTATAACAAAATAATACCATAAATGTTATTGTGTTCTATAAGCCCTCTTCCTTCTCCAAATATGTAAACACCACCTTGATGACCATTATAAATATCGTTTCTCCTAAAAATAATAATAATTCAAGTGTTATTCCTAAATTGTTTTCAAAATAAAAAAATAGTAATTTTACCTAATGGTGGGATCACTGTTCGATGTGATCCAAACTCCAGCAAAATTATTTGAGTGGATTTTATTCTCGATGAACTGACCCCGACCGTTCTCGTGAACATAAATACCACCCGTTTGACCGTGATGAATCTCACAACGAACTACTGTTGGATTGGCCCCTGCTTTTACCTCAAAGCCCGCTATCCTGTTGTTGTGGATGTCATTCTCTTCGAAATAACCCTTTAAATTTGAAAAATAAAATAAAATAAACCTTCAAGCTAAATTTTCTATATTTTTATATACTTGTCCATTGTCGAACGTAAAAATGCCCACGTCTCTACCATGATGAATGTGATTTCTCCTCATGATTGGATTAGCATAATTTTTTACCCAAATACCAGCCAGAGCGTTTCGGCTGATTTCGTTATCCTCATAAATGCCCTGAGCATAATCAGTTACATAGAGTCCTACATTTTCACAATCACTAATATCGCAATGCCGTATACAAGGCTCTGCACCACGACCACTTATACATACAGCAGCACCTACTAAAATTTAATATGAAATCCATATTAATTTCGCAGAGTTAAAACATCGTAACTCTGTCCGTTCTTAACACTTACCCACTGAACTACTTCGAATGATGCAATGATCTATAGTGGGCGAGCAGTTTTCCGTAATTTCAAGGCAGTAATGCTTATGATGTGGAACCGATGACGTCAGATCGGGTGAAAATTTTAAGGTAACGTAACATAGGCAAGCTTCTCGTGCACCATCCACAAACATGATTGTGGAAGACTCAGTGACCCGTTCTAAAATCACATTCTCAGCTACGTTACCTGAAGCTAATTAATAACAAAAATCATTAATTAACACTCAAACAAAAAAATAATAATTTTAATTAATTACCTGCTCCAATTAGTGACACACTGGTATCAATAACCAAAAATTCTCCTTGATAGATGCCAGTATGAATGAATATTATTGGATTTTCAACTTCTTCTGAGTAATTAAATGCAGATTCTATTGTTTCGAAATACTAAAAAAAAAAAACAAAAAAAAACGATTGTAAACAAATTGCTTTAATTTGTGAACATTTTAAAAACAAGTACCATAATATTTCTCCCTTTATATCTTTCCGCATTATTTTCATACATTTCCTGATAACCCGGTCTGACGTGTAAACCTCGATACTAGAAACATAAAACATTAAACATTAATTTTATTTCTTATACATAAATAGTAAATGAATCGATTTACCAGCTGCTTAAAACTCTCCTTCCATGGATTTTCGTAATCTGATTCTTCCGGTTGGATAAAATCAAATTTACATGATCCCACGTGAAAAAGAGGTAGATCATATTCAAAAACACTTTGATACAAATTTTTCCTAAAAAAATGATTAAGTCTGATTAAAATGTCAATTAGTTTTAATTTAATTGCTCTTTTAACATACCATAGTTCAGTATCGTTACTAATACTGTGAAACCTCTTGCAAACTTGTGCTACTCTACACAAATCTTGCTCGAGCAAATACGAAAAAATTGTCATAAGGACTTCATCCGGCAGATCATATTGCAGATACTGGGCAGCAGTCCCACTAGCTGCTTTCAATAAAAATTGACAAATTGTAATTTTTTTTTGCAATCTATAATACTAGTACTACCCAAAAGAAAAATTAAATTCAGTATCTAATTTCTGACATGTCAGAAAATAAATTGACAAACAGATCTGCACATCAGAATAAAATTAATTTTTTCTTCAAATATTTCAACAATTTTTACAAATAAATTTTCTAAAGCACGTGGTGGTCTTGAAAAACACGAACAAAACTTAATCCAATTTTTGCGACATGTCAGAAATAAAATATTACATTTTTAGATTGTTTTTAAATTTTTTTTTTCGGTTAAGTTATACTAGTATGTTACCTTCATTACTACCTGAACCGAATGTAGAACAGGATTTTCGCGACCGCTTCCTGGCCGGTGTCGGACAACTATTGCTACCTCCACTCGAACTGGGTCCTGAGCCATCTTGGGACGGTGACTTTCGACGCAGATCGTATGGTGGATGATGAGCTGTCGGGAGTGGACAAGAAGCTGATGATGGAACTGCGTCTAGCAAAACAAGACCTATACAGATCAGAAGAAAAATCAAATCAACACTAAATTTAACAAACTTAAAAATTTTTAAATATAAATTAAATCTATAAAGTTCGTAATAATAAATTATTTCATTAAAAATTTAATTACATTTTATTTTATTGATATAATTATTTAAATAAATGACATAAAACATACTCGCCATTATATTATCATGATAGCAAGCGATAAAACTCGCTTAGCCACCAATTTCAAAGTGCATAATTTGCACATTAAGCTTGTATAACACACGCTTGACATTTATCAGTTAATAATATACTTGTGCTACTAAGTATTTTACCTTATTAAATTAAAACCCCTTCATAAGAAGCTTTTCTTGGCCATGTTCAAATATAATGAGACTAAAGAGGCCATGATCATGTTCCTCGCAGGGTTTGCGGTAATTGTCGATAAAAAAAGCCAAAGAAGCAAAACAAACAAAAAAATACTAGTGTAGAAAGAACATAGAAAACTGCTCAACTGGGGGATAAACTGCGACAACAAAATTCTTGGATTCATCTTAACTTAAGGTCTCGAGCTTTATTTGCTGTGTCATTCTGTCTCCACTACACCATGGGGGATTTGATTAATAGCTTCTAAACCAGCTTCACTATTTGCCTTTATTTTGTCTCACTTTATAAAACGATAAAATAAATAATGTATACTCATTTTATTATAACAATTAAATCCTATGACAACTAAATATTCGGAAAAAATATTCACATTAAATTAATTTCAATAAATTTCTCTATATATTTATTAAAAATTAAAATTAAAAATAAATCATTCTAATCTAACCTAATTTACATAAAAATAAATAACTAAATCATTTTCCTCTCATTAATTTACATTAATTATAATACAAATTTCATTATTTTCAATATTTAAATTTCAAATAGTTAATAGTTTATAATAATCATTTTTCAAAGAAAACTTCTAAATTATATATATCCTACTAATAAACCCAAGCACATACACACAGTAAAAATATATAAAAGGAAAGAAAAGAAAAAAGAAAAAAAAGCTAACGCCTGCAAAGTGAGCAATACGATTTGCTATGTACAATAGACACGGCTAGGCCCCAGCAGTGAGAAGTGCGCAAGAATGCTAAAGAATAATGTCTGCTGCTCGTCCCCATATGACTCGACCTGCTTCTCTCGTTATGTGCACCCAGTCAAACGCGACAGGGAACCCCCGGTCCTTCCTCAAAACACCCCCAGACAGAACCGAGGGAAAGGCGGGGGGGCTGACCATTGTGAAGTGCAAAGCACAAAGACTGTTCAGGTCAACCGATGGGAGAGAAGGAGAAAAGATCAATACTTTTTAAATCAATCATTTGCATTGCTGCTTCTTTGTTCTTGTTTAATTACACGCACTTTGCTTCAACTAATCTTCTTTTAATTACTTAATCTTGCTATTTAGTTAACGTAATCACATACTGGTTTACGTTCATCAATCCGTCGTCTCGTGTTTTCGTTTCTCATTTTTATTTCGTTTTATTTTTTCTTTCTCTTACTCACTCTCGCTCTTCTTAAAGATGCGAGACAATGTATTCAGCAAGCAAAACGTCATAAACAAATGTTGCAATCTGGAGAATAAATCAATATGGCAACCACCAAATACAAGCACACCCAGTTCACACTTTTTTCTTTAACCTCAACAGACATTATTTACTTATGTTTTTTTTTTAATTTTTTCTTTAAGTAAAAAGTCAATACGAATTTAGCTTGTGTTAAAATGACCTTTTTCTCATCTTGTTTAAATTAAAATAAAACCTGTTTAGTGGTGTTGTAAAGATTTTTATCTAGAAATATCAGGAAATGACATCATAAAACATCATTTTGTTTTAAAGAAATGGCAGGTGCACTTAATAAGTTCTTTAAATGCTGCAAACAAATCTCAGTTAAATTTATCACTTTTTTTAAACATTTTTTTTTTCAAATTTATTAGAGGGTGATTTAAAACAGGATATTGGATGTTTAGTACATCAAGTAAGTACCGTAAAAAAATTTAATTTTTTTTCACATAAAAATAAAAAATATTGCAAATTTATTAACAAAGATTGTAAATTTTTAATTTCTAAAATCCTTTAAAAATTAATTACATTTTTAAAGAAAGAAGTAATCAATTAACATACGCAAATAAAAAATCTTTAAACGAGATAAGAAAAACATTAATTCATCATTATTAATTAGGTAAAATAATTTTGATAATGATATAAGCGACATTTTGATAGCGAATTATTTAATTATCAGTTTTACGTAACTTATTTTATTGTCAATTTCACACATGTCAAACATTAAAAATCGTTATGAAAATGAAAAAAAGAAAAATCCATGCTGGAATTTAAGTATGTTTATGACGAAACTCAAGCAACTGACCATAAGTTCAACATGACAGATCAAGAGTGAAATTTTCGTTGAGTATAATTTTCCCCATTCAAAACACACAGCTTGCAAAATAACACTCATCGTCAATTAATCATGTAATTAATCTTCATCTTTTTTAGCACATTAATCCATTTTTAAATTGCAAATTAAAAAAAAAGTTATGTAAATAAAAAAAAAAGCGAAATCTAATTTAAACTTGTTTTACTTTTCATTTTCTTCTTTTCTTCTAAAAATATTTCCACTCAACGTTGCATCATGGAAAAATAATAAGTGAATGTGATTCATTTTAACAAAAATAATGCAAAGCAGAGTCGGGGAGGGGAAAAATTTTAACAAGAAAAAAAATTAAAGGCAACCTTAACGTGAAGTCCAATTGTGATGAAGGACTGTGAAAAGGTCATCGTTAATGGTCTTTCTGTTTTTAGAGCAATCTCTATATATTATCCCACGCAAATTCGGCTACTCAAGCAAAATAAACAGGAAATAATTACACTTTTTGCTTGCCATAAAAATCAAGTCCGAATGCGATTAAAGTATGTGAGCATTCAATGGCACAGAGGCTTCGCTCATTTTCATTCTTTACCTGCTCCCGACTTCGAACTTTGTGCTGATCGCTTTGTTCCTTTTCGTCTGGACCGTCGTACCCCGTGTCTCATGGTCCGCAATGTGGTAGTGGACATAATTGTCTCGTTTAGAGCCAATATTTGGGTTAATTTCAACAAAGAACATTCAGCTGGGCTTCGATTGAGCAGGTAGCCATTTTCTTGTTCGCCAGACGGAAGCTAATCAACAACCAATCGTATGTGAGCATTGGTCACGTGACGTAAAACCGCGATGCATGCGAAACAGCTTTTTAACTTGACCGGTCGGGGCTTTTTCTATCGCTCCTTGATGAACATTTTCACATTTATGCGCGTCATATTGATTCTAAACCGTCTCTGCCGGTGGTGGGGAGAGATCTGCTCCCCGCTCTGATCTGCTAAGCCATCCCTAACGCTTTCTAGACCAATGGCAATGAATTAGCCAATGAATAATGCTATTCAGTATCAGCTGATTAAACATTTAACAACGCTTGTTTAGCATGTTGAAAATAAAAGCTACACAAGATTGTTTTTTTTATTATTATTATTATAACGCTGAAGGAAATAAAAAGAAACATTAAAAAAATGTAGTGGTTGTAAATAAAAATAAAATAAAAATGTCATAAATATTAGTTATGATAATAAACAAATGGCATATGTTAATATTATAATTAGCAAATAAATATTTTTGTAAAACTAAGTTGTTAACAAAATTAATGTAAATAAATAAAAATTAATTACTGTGACCTGCTACAACTAATCTTCATGCGCCTCATCTAGTGACATATTTTCAAACGTTTATATTTAATAATGTACTCACAGGATGGCGCTTAGTTCGAAAAGGGAGCGCGAAACCGAAAAAACAACATTGGATGTCAGTCTTGACTTTACAGATGGATTTGAAACGTTTTTGCGTTTCATTTTGTAGATCACATGGCTATTGCTTAAATAGGTTAGTAAAGCTTCATAACACAGAATTTTCATTAATCAATTTTGTTTCAGTGATGCGACTTCATACTTGATTAACACACTTGAAGAAATTGACCAAGATGATCATAACAAACTGCTTGAGGATATCATTGATAATGTCATGCGTCAGTCTCTGGATAAACCAATTATAACGAAAGAAGTATTAGAAAAAGCATTTGAAGATGTATCACAATTCACTTCTCCAAGTCCTGATAAAATCTTTCATGTAATCGATGCATTTTCCGTTCCTCGATTCACATACAACTTAGAAAAAAAGAAATTTGTTATTGATAAATCAGTCCTAAATCTAAATGGATCGGCCGAATGCAGAGAAAAATTATTTCACGAACGATATCAGCTGTTAAGTCAGCGAACGAATCGACATCAATTGTTTTTACCTCCAGTACCAGGAGCAAGTGCAGAGGAGAATGGCAAAAAATTTCATTTAAAACCAGTCGAATATTTACTAGCTTCAACCGCAAGGTTAGGAAATGTGCTTGTATTAGGAATGTTGTCACAATTAAAAGAGGTAACATTTGTTATAAAAATATTTTTTAATTTATTTATTTGATAATAATCTTTGTGATAATTTCCAAGGGAAAATTTTATATAGAAGATCCCACTGGTACAGTGCAACTAGATCTGTCGAATACAAAATTTCATCCTGGTCTCATAACTGAAAACTGTTTTGTGTTGGCTGAAGGGGCGTATGACGATGGTATTTTTCATGTTGAAGCATTAGGTTTCCCTCCAGCTGAGCCTGCAGATACAACACGGTTTTTTTTATAAATAAATATAGTGATTTAATCTGTCAATATAACTGAAACATTTGTAATTCGTTTTAGAACTTACTTTGGAAATAGTAATTTTTTTGGCGGTCCACATGCAACAAGTGTAAAATCGTCACCACAGCTACTCGCAATTGAACAAGAAAATGCGGAGGCCATGTTTGTGCTGTTATCTGATGTTTGGTTAAATGAGATAAAAGTAAGAGTTTTTAAATCCAGGAGTCTAAATATGATTTATTAATTATATAAAAATTAATGTTATCAAGGTCCAGAAAAAGTTAAATACATTATTAAGTGGATTTGCAGACTCACCACCAACTTGTTTCATTTTCATTGGGAATTTTCTATCTGGATCACTACACGCACAGTCATTTCAGCTAATGAAAACGTGTCTTAAGAATTTAAGTAATACAATAACTCAATATCCAACAATCATGCAACAGTCGAAATTCGTATTTGTACCTGGTCCTCGTGATCCAGGCATCGGATCTATTCTACCACGGTGAAATAATAATTAATTAATTTTTTTAAAATCTAATTGCAGTAAAATTATTTTTATATTTCTTACGCTTTAGGCCTCCTATCCCATCATGTTTAACTAAAGAATTCTGTCGGAAAGTTCCCTCTGCGATTTTCACAACTAATCCATGTCGCATTCAATTTTGTACTAAAGAAATTGTTGTTTTTCGTGAAGATTTAGTTACGAAAATTTGCCGGAGTGTTATCCATTTTCCGACATCTGGTGACATTCCAAATCATGTTAGTTACCACTGAAATTAATGCATTTTCTTTAGATTATTTAATTTTTTTGGCCTTTACAGTTCATAAAAACGCTGATCTCTCAAAGTCATTTATGTCCACTGCCCTTGAATAACGTACCAATTTATTGGTCACATGATCATTCACTTCGTTTATATCCTCTGCCAGATGTTATTGTATGTGCGGATAAATATAATTCATACTGCGCATCAAATATGGAGTGCACCATTTTCAATCCTGTAAAAATAAGAGCAGTGAACTCATAAAACATCATTTATTTTTATTTTCTTTTTACCAGGGTTCATTTGCCACTAACAATGGAAATTTCAAAGTTTATATGCCTATATCTGGCGAAGTTGAAGAAAGCCAAATTCAAGATGATGATAACTGAAGAAAAAATGTTTATATAGTTCAGATTTTTATTAATAAAAGTTTTCTGAAATCTTATATGATGCAAACAATTGAGTAATGACATAAACACTTGACTTTTATTTGCATGAATACCAGTATCACATATACACATATTTATTGCAATAAATATAAGAAAACTTGAAATTACAATTTTTAGTCTATGTCCATTTGACATACACTTGTGTCTAGTTTTATTTTACAATTAGAAACAGAATGATGTAATGCACTCAAAAATTATGATACAACTTTTTTTTTTATCAAGGATCAAATTAATAAATTTCTAGAAAATTAAGAATTAAATTCTAACACAAACATTTAATGGTTTTCTTTCCTTCACAACTTAATCACTAACACTTAAGAATTAAAAAATTCCCAGTCCAATTTTAAATATTAATTTTTTTTTTTTTTTAAATAAAAAATTATACATCACAAATACACTAAAAAATCCAAATCAACTTTAAACTTCAACAATTTTGAATTATTTTTTCGAACAAGTTTAAACATTGTAAAATAGAATTTTTTTCCATTAAAAACGCGAATTGGAAGAAATGTTGGATAGTAAACTAATACTTCAAAGTTTTTGATTCAATATCATGCAATATCATTCAGTATAATGCAAATTATAAATTAAAAAAAAAATAAAGTTCATTATTTAATTTTTTACTTTTATTATAAATAAATAGAGTTAGAAAGATTTTTGCGACTAGAAAAATCATACTATTATATCAGAATTAAAACCCCCTCATACAATTCATTCACAATTTAATTTATTCCCCATAATAAACATATAAAAAAATCAAAACAGTTTCTTTGGCCTTTTTTTTTTTAATAAAAATACGCTTACAACAAACCTGTGGGGAGAGTGAACTAAGAATTAAAAATGGGTTTTAAAACTAAAATGTCAGTAGAGGAGGGTAGGAATTCATAACAACAAACACCAGGGATGAAAACATTGAACATCATCCAATATTAAGATTGTCTGAATCTTTATCAGAGATGATTCCCTGGGTTTTATTAGAGCAAAAATTTGGTGTTGAAAAAGAATTAACGCCTCCATTCAAATATATTTTGAAATGGAAAAAGAAAAAGAATACAAATAAAAAATTTCAGCATACATTGCTGCACATTAATTAACTCACACGAATTATACACTAATAATAAAATTAGTACAATATTAAAATTGACATGAGTAATTGTTATGTACACTAATCTTTGTACATGTTTATGTATAAATCGTGGCGGGTTTGTAAAGAAGATGCAGGAAGAAGGGTTTCTTTCTTTTTTTTATTATTATTATTAATTTTTGGTAATTCTCTTCTTCCTACACGAAAAATTTCTGTAAACGGAGGAAGATTATTTAAAGCCTAACGATTGCAATTAGATCGACATATACAACTGGAATTAATATTTCACACACACTTATGTCGATTTAGAGCCATGTTTGGAACTTGTAGGGTTTATCGTTTGCCATCAATCAGAAGAATTTTTTTAAAGTGACCCTACAGAAATGTCACTACTAACAGTATCGGAGAACGACTCCAAGCTAAACTAAGTTTTATGAGAAAGTTACGCGACACATTGGACGACCAACCCAACGTCAAGAAATCCACTTTCCAAAATTGGAACTAATTGGAAGAAAATAAAGCGAGAAGAGCTAGATTTAGAGTAGTTCAAATAGGTAAATGTATTAACAACTCTTCTGGCCCATTGCAGTTTGAAATAAAATTTAAAAAAGAAAAAACTTAATCTGAATAATATATTTGAATTTAAGTTTAATCTTGAACAAATAATAATGAAAAATTATGACTAGAAATTAAATAAACCCTAATATATTTCGACATAAAACTGCCGAAATTAATTGTCGTACTTAATTTTTGTTTTAAAACTACTATTTGTCCTATTTAGACATACATTTGGTAATTGAATAACAAATTTTAAATTAAATTGTAGCAGAATTATGCAATAGTTGAAATTGCAAATATTTTTCTACTACTTCAATTGGACCAGCCATATTGACTAGATAATTAATTATAAAAGACATTTTGTACTTGAAAAAAACTTAATAAGATGATAATTTAAAGAGAAAAATCCAATGGAAATCACCAATTTCAAAAACAGAAATAGAAATAAACAAATTATTAAAATAAAAATAAAATCTTAATTTTCGTTATGTAAATAAATAAATTTCAATAAATAAATATTTTTTTCATGACCACCATCAAAAATTTCTTTCGTTAAAACTAAAATACAGCCATATTATTTTTTTCGACGGAATATTCAGAGGATGGAGAGAAAAAGAGAGGTAAGGAGTTATGGGTAAAAAAAGGAAGAAATTTTCACTTTCATATATTTTTTTAAATTCGAAATATTTTTCTTCATTTTCTTTCTTCTTCTCTGTCGTCTATTGACACTACATAAACCACGTTGCTCCCGGGTTATCTAGTTGTCTCTGTTCTTGGGAAAAGATTTTGGCGGCGGGTCGTCGTTGGACTACGATGCTACCGGAGATGAGCTGCTCTCTGCTTCCTGGCCCTGTGGCTCAGAAGGGCCCGGAATTATTGTTGGCACTCATGCTGCTTGGATCAGGCTTGATCTGCATACTGCCACTTACCACCATCGACGGCTCAGTATTGCGGCGCTTTATTTTGCTCTTGATTTTCTTGAGCATAGTCGCCTGAAATGTTAACAGACAAAAATCAATATTTGCCATTCCACTCATAAATTATCATCAAATATTACCTTCAGTGCTGATTTCAAGATGACAACTTCGCCAGGATTTTGGATCCAAGGCTCACCATCAACTTGCACAGGCATCTCTGTACACAATCGAATTTTTATCTGAAAATAAATTTAATCGGCTTACTTGTTACACAATGAAAACAAAAAAATCAAAGTTCACTCGTGTTTAAAACCATACATGCCCTCCTTGAGCTATTCGAATGGCACTACGGAGCTTGCTTTGAATTTGACCAAGGTGAACAACTCCCGTTACACCCACCAACTCTAACATCCCGTCATAGTGAGTTGGTTTGGCGAACTGAGAGTCCTTTTCCTCTCCCCAAGGATTGGCGCCAGATCCCCAGCTGGAAGTAAATAAATCAACATACAATCACATTCTACACTTCCATTAACATTACCTCAAAATGTTTAGAATGATTATTCCTTCGACGGGAGGTAAATCGATGACTTTGCCATCGACTTCCACTTTAATTTCTTTGTGCAAATCCTTGTACGTTTTCCGGCTCACCATTTTGCGTAGGCCCATTTTTACATAAACACCTTTATTGTGTAATCTGCAAATTAGAAAATAAATCTTTTATTTTCCATCACGATTAAATTTTAATTTCCAATTCTAACCGCACCTGCTGTTAAATTTGTTTGGATTCTCTTCTCTGGCGTTATGAAAATCCAAGCAAAGGTCGGCATCGACTCCAATGCCAAAATAATTGTTCATGACAAATATTTGGGTGTTATCCTCAGACGTCGAACCGGTGCTGCTATTTGGCACCAAGCTCGACTTATCCTCCACTTTGTCTGCATCCGAGTGAAATACGACAGTCCACCTTCACAAACAGAATTAGATCAGAATTCAATACCAGAGTCATTATCCTCCAAATAATCCCACCTGTCTAATCGAATTTCTTCTGCTTCTATCACATCTTTTAATACATTTAATGGATCTTCACCACCAGTATAACCTGGCCCCCATCGTAATACTCGGGCAAGGTCGTTTCCTAATAGATAAGAAAAAAGTTTTAATAAAAATAATTTATGAAATCAATTTAACTAATTTACCCGTTCCCAACGGGACAATAGCACAAGGTGGAGATTGGCATTCGGAGTCTTGGCCGACGTTATCTAGACACTGCAATACCCAACCGATCGTTCCATCACCTCCACACACTAAGATTTTGTAGTCACGCACGTGCCGGAACACGTACAAGCTATGAAAAAATTAACGCATTTAAAATTAATGATTTAATAGTAAAATGAGAAATGTTACCCAGGTAAAGGTCCACCATTTTCCAAGTCAAAAACTTGGTATGGGTTTAATAATTTTCGGAATGAAGTAATGAGCTCGGAACCCTGACAGCCGCCACTTTTTACATTTACAAATATTAAAAGGGGCTAGAAAATAGATTAGTAAAATAAATCATGCAAAATAATAAGCGCTAACATCCGTTTTTTTACTTGGACGTTAGACGGAAGCATTTGAGGTTGAACATTTGGAAGTAACAGCACTAATAAAGTTTTATCATCGTACATTGCCTCTCCTAACGCATAAAATGCTCGTACAGCAGAATCTGGGCTTTCGTACGTGATAACCATTGACCCATACTCATAATATATAGGACCAATAGAAGAAAATTTATTATCTGCAGTTAAAAACCGAAATTTATTACCAATCATTAATCAAAATAATCGAAAAACAATTTTTACCTAATCCTACAAAATCGAGTAAAATTTTCTCGTACTGTCTTTGAGAAAAGTTTGGCGGAAGATTTCCAACATGAAGGGCGATGTTGGACCCGTGAGGATCTTCTTTCAATTGAAGATAAAACCTTAACATATCCATTTGCCTAACTGATTCCTATTATCAAACAAAAAATGTAATCAACTTAAAAAAATCTTAAACATGCATTCATTTACCTTTCCTAATTGTATTAAAATTTCTAATGGTTTTTCGTGAATTTCCATAACTCTACTCGTCACTACTCATTAAAAAATAATACAAAAGTTTTTATTGTTATTTTTAGAATTCAACTAAATGTATTTACCGCTTCCTTTATCTAGTGACGTTTCACTCAGTCGATATTTTTGCGGATTTGTTTCCTCTAATCCGAAAAGTTTCACTGCCGTCCTAATAACTCCTTCCACAGTGGTGTCACTAGTTACAAGAACGGGCTTGTAGGTATCTTTGACGCGACAAGATCTAATAAATGTATTATTTTTAATATTAAGACTAAAATGATTTTCTATAATTCTTATAACCTTAATCGTCCTGGGAAAACTCGAACATAGGTCTTATCCACTTCATCATCTTTAAACCTGATTACAATTGCTGGCCTTTTTCCGTCTTTATAGGTAAAATGTTGAACAGGCGAAGATTCGTACACATCACATTCTTCAGTTTCTACATATCAATATAAATTAATTAATAAATAACTAGCTCAAAAAAATAAAATCAACAAATATTTACCTAAAGCTTCTGTGATGTAGAAATTCTTTGGATCACTAGTTACATGAAATGCTCTTAATGCTGCTTCCTAAATTTAATCAAAAATAAACAAATTTTAAATCAAAACCTCAACAAAAATATTCCTTTTACCAATATTTGTTGCCTCGTTGCATTTTTTGCCACAGTTATTGTACGGAACAATTTTCTCTTCAAGGCACACGAGCCATCGAAAACTTTGATAACAACTAAAAGTAGAAAAATTTTGTTCAATTTCTAATTAAGATACTTATCAATCAACAACTCAATTCAATAATTACCATCATCTCTTTCTTTTTCTTTTAAACTTTGATATTCTTCCATATCTTTACATTTTAGGTCTGTACTTGACGAGAACTCCTCTGATATGCTCCGCGCTAAGATACCAACCAAAACTTAATCAAAAACTTAAAATAATATTAATCTCTTTTTCAAATTACTTACGGAACAAAACTGCGATATCAAAGTTATAAACAAAAAAAAAAAAAAAAAAAAAAAAGACAAATTACAACTTTTGCAGATATATTTATCATATAATAAAAGCACAGAGCTACTTCAGTTTTGTCAAGGAAAAACTTTTGTAATAAATATAGTCAGAGAAGCAAATATAAATAACATTTATACCCTCTTTCCTTCTCATCTGCACTCCTATAAGTGTCTCCATGGGGACTTCAGTTCTAGGAATACTAACGCAAGAAGGGGGTAACATAATCCCTTCTAAATTGCCAAAAGTACATTCTTGAGGCAAATTCCTATAGCAAACAGCATGAGCCTGACGAAAAAGATTATGCAACAATTAAATAAATCACACATAAATTATAAAAATTATTTTTAAAAAAGCTTACCGTGATTCCACACCACTCACACTTCATGCCAGCAAGACATTCAGCTGACCAGCATGTTTTCTTACAACCTGAACACTTGGAGTTTCCAGAAAGATTTCCTTCTCTCCAATGATGGTTGTGGTAAACTGATTGCTATAAATTTTAAGTAAAGCAATTTCAACTTTCATTTTCGAAATGTGTTTTAAAATTTATTTAAATACCACTTACCAATTCAATATCGGGAATATACGTTGCACACTCTTTACAGTCAGCAACCGCAAAGTCCTGACAGTCCATATGGACATAATAATCACAAACTATAAAATAATCAAACGTTAGACAAAAAAATAATAACCTTAAGATGTTCAGAAATTGATTTTAAGTTCCGTTATTTCTAAAATAATCTAAAATTTCTATATATTCCGGTTGTTATTAAATTTTATTCTCAAAACATTCTCAAAACAAAGAAACGAAACAAAATTTTTATGTTTGTATTCCGCGAACAAATCAATAAAATAATATGAAATAAAATGAAACTGCAATTTGCAATTAAACTATGCATTGAATACACGGAAGTAAATTCAAAATATCTGAATATCTCAATTTATTCGGTGTTTGCTTAACATACTTTCACACTTCATGGCAGTGCTGTCTTCTAACCTTTTTCTACATACATTGCAAAATTTTCTTTTGAAATGACCAGGCTCTGTCCAGCAGTGAGCAACAGGGTTCTAAAAAATAGATTTATTAAATAAAAATAAATTTCAATTGGTCCAATTTATATAATTTAAACACGTGAGTGACAGTGACATTTTTCAGTCAAATTACGACTCATTCATACTTCACAAATAACAACGACAAGTTAAATAAAAACAGCTAAATGCAATTTGCCAAAGCAAACAAACTATTTTTCTTACCTTGACGAGATGGGAGGCAATACTGATACACGGTGAAACTACGGTTTTCAGGCAACGATCGTGAACTACAAAATTGCAAACTGAAAAAACAAACAAAAAATGCAAATCAACTAAACTAAATATTTTCATAATTACATATAGGATATTTGCAACAAATAAATTCATAAATCAATCTATCCAAATTCTAATAGATGTCATCTTCCATATTCAACATTTATGATGAGCTACATAAAGATATGATTTATGATAACAAAAATAAAATTAAAAAAAAAAACTCTTTAAAATATTTTATGTTTCTACCACAAACTTGTACGCAAACACGATTAAGATCTCTTCTTTTTATTTCCATCTCTGGATTTTATTTACGATGTATCATTTTAAGTATTTAAAATTTCAGACTTGTTTAATGAAATACAAACTTACATGTGGCTCTAGTTTAAATATTAACTACCAATTAAATTGCCTCATTACAAACTGCAGCAACAGCATGACACAAAACATACCCACTTGTATTCAATACAAGGCCCACCATGGACACGATCCAATGTGGTGAAAATTTTATGTTTTACTAACATTGTCCAAGTTGAATTCATTTTACATACTGCATTGTCAGCAAATTTCTATTTAGTCATGTTCAAATTGAAAAGACAGTTCTGAACTCCGTATCGTGCATCAACTTTATTCACGAGCGTCATCACTTAAAGAAGAAAACATTTATTTTAAACTTTAATTTATTTTTAAGTATTAAAATAAGTCGTTTTTCGTAATTAAAAAAAAATTCTATTCTCAACTTGTCGCTTCACAGGTATCTCGTTATATACTGGTTACCCACATCCAGCCTCACCCATTACTACAAGGTTGTACTAAAATCGACAAAAATCGACTAGCTGAAGGACAGAGTCGTTGCAATAGCATTAAAGTATCAGTCTCCACACAGACTTTAGTGAGAAAATCCTGGTTTAGGTTTGCTCCGATCTGACGTAGAACGTAACAAACAAGCAAACCTGATGACGTGAGAAGAAAATAAGACACCTGAAACTCGCATTCCCATTTCCAGGGCGACTGTTTTGACGTCGTTTTATTATGCTGGTATAAAGTATAAACCGATTTTACGTAATTAAATGATCAAACATGCGTCAAAACTGACAAATGTATTTTCTTGTTGAATGTAATAAAATTGTTTCTACTTTCTAAAATTCCTATGGCATCCAATAGAAAAGATTCTAGTTATTTGTTTACAATTTCGCAAAAATTTCAATTGAACACTCACAAGACCGATATTTTTTTATTTATTTTTATTCGAAAACATATTGGTTGCTAATGCACTGTACACTAATAAGAAAATAGGAAAATAAATGATAAAAAAACATGTACCGGTATATATCTCAAGAATGATTCTATGTACTTAGAAAATGAATTACCTTGTATATCATATGACACTGGTGGGTTTCAACAGGAAACGAAAAGAATCCATTTACCAAAATTGGGTGTTATCCTGTGGGAACTAAATAGGCCTACAGTTTGAAAGCATTTCAAGCCTACACCCATTTATTAAATTAGTTGCCTTTTACAATTAACAACAAATTTTCACCTTAATTTATTACACTCAATTCACTCTTGATTAATAGATGAACAAATACACTTCACATCTTATTCTTAATTACGACAAACTTTGTATTTTAATGTTCCTTTACGAGCTCACTTGCCGTTACGAGCCACTTTAAACTCCATTAAATGAATAATAAATAAATAAATAAACGTACTTGACCTCATCTTAATCCGAAATTTGATGCTTGTTTTATCAATTCATCAGTTTTGCTTTCAAGTCTAACGTCCATAGAAAAAATTTAAATAAAACCTTGAAATTTTACATGGTTTCGCCATCGTCTTTAACCCCCATAAAATAGGGTTAAAATATCAATTTTTTCTAGTTCAGTGTTATATTTCATCACATTTTTTTCTTTCTTTTAAATTTTATATTAAACAAAAGAAATCTTTTAGCTATGACACGAATCAAAGTGTACAAAGCAAGATTCCATGTCGTAACCCTATCATCATCATCATCTTAGGACTGAATGGTGCAAGTTGGATGGTTACAGTGCACAGAAAACACAACGCGAGCAAGACACGATGGTAAATATCGATCGGACTTCACCACTCGAAAATGGGAATAAGAGTAGAGTAGTGGAAAAACGGAAGCTGCACACAAAGTCCTGTCTTTTGCATTGCTTCGACTTCAAACTTGGAAGAATGATTTTTACAGACAAGTGACGATAAGGTTTTTCTACTGACCAGTGACGGTCTTTAAAAGAAAAAAATAGAAAAAAAAAAAGGAATTCAAATATCCAATAAAAAAATTTCTTCAGGTAAAATGACCTTTTGAACAATTTTTAGTACTATAAAATAAATTTCACTAGTCATAGTTTTTATTCCTATTTTTTTTTTTAATAAAATTTTTTTGATTTTTAAATGTTTTTCTTATCCTTAGCAAAGCTAATTAATTTTCACCTTAATTCGTATTTAAAATCACTGTTCTTTTACGTTTTGAAATTAAATTTCAAATTGTTTCCTGTAGTTTATCAAATACTTTTCTATTGAAAATGTGAGGAAATTACGATAATTTTCAAAAATAAATTGTCAAAAGCGAATTAGTAAAAATTAATGTTGATTTTAGTACAAAACAACATTTCGTTTCAGGGAATAAAAGAAAATTGATATTAATTATTATATCTACAGTAGTCATCTTACAATTTCAGTTGCTACGTAGCTAATATTATTTCATAGAAATATAACTGTTAATTATCTCCAAGAAATATACAGATATCAGAAGTTAAGACCAATTATATATTTACAAATGTCGTTATTATCACCCTATTTTTTTTTTTCATTTACACCTTATTAATATTTATTTCTCACTTTTGCTCTTTTCCCTTGTTGGAAGCAAAATGCCATTCAAGAAACCATGTCAAATTAATTCATATTAAAAAAATCAGTGATAATATTTCGCTAAAATATGGATAAAATTAATCCAACCAGCATAAATATAACAAATTTTCTTAATAACTATCAAAAAAAATCAAAATCTTTTTAATAAAATATTTATTTGTCAAATTTATAAAATTTGAAATATTTAAATTTACGTTAAATAAAACAGAGTCCTTTTTAGTTATAAATGTTAACTATTCCTAAAATAACACAATCATAAAAAAATATTAATATTAATAAGCAATTAATGACTAGTTGCAGATCTAATTCCAGAAACCACTTAATTAAACAGAAACTCAGAATTCAACCACACAAAATCTTTTTTCTTATACGGGTTTGTAAAGACAAATTATGTCATTTACAGGAAACTTTGACTAGAGCAGACTGCAAGTTGCAGTAGAACTCTGTCCCTGTCACGGGTGACAAAACATATTGTGTGCAAACCGACCCATAGGTTTCCTCATGAGAAGGAAAGCCATGTTTCCGGATTTTCCTGCCACATAAAAATGTCATTAGTCCTTAGTTGAATTTGAATCAGAAACCCTCAACCCACATAAAAAAATCATCAACTGAACTAGACTTTTTATATATAAATAAAACAACATTTATTCATCAATCGAGAATTAATTTCTTTTTATTAAAAAAAGGTGTCTGACATCTTATCAAAATGGCTGACTAGACGAAGAGATTTCTATATTTTAACTGCTTAATAACATTATAACTTTAACCAAAAGTGAATTTATTTTCTTGAGCACTGACTATATAAAAAATTTAGTCAAATTGATTATTTCCGGTTCGTGTAGTCGCCTTACTATTAAACAACAACATCTCTTTCTTCCCAACTCGATTATCCGACGCTAGTCTGTCTCTACTGCTTTCAAACATTAACGTTAACCAGAGAACGATGCACTTTACGCACTTAAAAAAAGAAGAAAATTAAATAAATCAAATCGAATTACATCTGAATAAAATGTTGACTGAATAATTTGACCACACATTTTCGTAGCACTTAATCCAACTTTATTTACCAATCGTTCGATTGAAATGAAATGAAACAAGGTGAAATTGAGACTCGAGTTTGTGTACACAAAATTGCAGTCATCAATTTGCAGCAAAATATTTTGCACACAGTCAACAAACCCAACTCAAACTTCATTTTATCTTTCATTCGTGAATATAAATGACATTTCATTTCGTCTACTTACAGAATAAAATCATTAGGAAAAAAAATATTTATTTTAAATATAAAAATAATTTATTTTTATTATTTTTTAAATTTTTAAATAATTATTTTTTAATAATTTAATTAACATTTAAAAAAAGATAATTCCTTGTTCTAAAGAAATTGTAAATATTTTGAGTAATGAAGAGTTGAGTGGTTTGAGACCAGCACATCCCATCATTTAAGGCTTGCCCTGTAATTATAGTCATTTGTCAAAACAAGTTGTTCTAAGTGCGTGACGCACAGACATATCTCTATAATTGGTTTAAAAAAAATTAAACTTAAGTGTTGGGATCAGTTGATGTAAATTTATAACAGGTAGAATTCATTAAGTTTTATTGAAAAACAGTAATAATATACATTAAAGCCATATTTAGAATATATTTACTCGTACAACTCGTAGGTTTTCCGCATAAAAATGTATTTTAGTAATTACTTTTTTCTATTATTAATAAAAATAAAAATCTAATTTTAATTTTCTTTTTAATTTGTATCAATGAAATTAATTAGTTTACAAGTTGCAATTTAATAACTTAATAACCATAGAAATATAAATGCCACACGATAAAGGTCAACTATCGATTAAAAAAACATTTGTAGTTTTATTTATTTATTATTTATTATTTTCCTTTTTTTTATATACACTTAATTTATTAATGCATTAATTTGAGCATGTTGCTACTTGATTAATCAATTTACAACGCTGTATCTATAAATCAGTAAAGCCGTTACCACTTACGTTGGTTCGATCACCGATATTTGTACACTAAACACTATTGTGTCAAACATACCAATGTCCTTGAACTTGTATGATTCCAAAGAAAATCATTTCATGAGACCCAAAATGAAAAATAACAATATGCACATAAATTTTGGGTTTATTTATTAATTAAATAAAAAAAATAAATTAATAAAGAACACGAAATTGAAAAATAATAATCACAAACTCTATTGAATAACATTCACTGCATAGCGCCTATGTTTTGCAGGTAGGCCGAACCAAAATACAGCTTATTTGAAAAATTTTCCAATGTTAATCGAAAAATAAGAATAAAAAAAATTGAATTCGTAAGATATCTTATCACGTTGAAAAAGTCATTACCATGAGGCCTAATTTATCGCAGTTAAGTCTCTTACGTTATACTTTCTCCGAGCCAATATCAATCAATATCTATTTAAAATCCAGAATCTCAAGTAGGTATAAATTATGTGTGAAAATATTAGCAAATTATCAATCATTTTTGATGGTTATAAAAAAAATAGAGGGCAAGTAAAAGGTTTTTCCAAAGTCGAAGCATCTTATTAGGATGCTGCTGAGATGCAGAGATGAAAAGGGTGGGAAAAATGTGCAAAACAAGCGCCTACCTTCGCAAACATATCCTTGACCGATTAATCCCCACAACATATCTGTACAATGATGGCAATATGTAGGCTTGTGGAACGTTTTCTTGGTAAAGGAATGACCGTGACCAAAACTCTGCTCGGAATAAACCTCTGGTGCGTTGGAAGCCATATTGACTGAAGATGGCGATGGAGCCGAACCTGCCGTACCAGATTGTCTTTCGTCTGACGACACCAAAACACGATTCCAGGTTTTTGTGTTCACTGCAATAGCTTCAGATGAAGCAACTGCCAAGGTACAATGGCTTTCGGGTTCTGAACACCCATGTCCTATCGGGCGGGAAGATATTTTGCCCGTTGCCGCTGAAATACCCAATCCAATCTTAACGTTGACGCTTTCTAAGCGCCTGGACGGAGCTTAGCAACCGTGCCGCATGATGGCGCCCTCGGTCGGCTGTCATATCTGATGCGGCTATCGTAGAGTGACGTAGGCTATGTATATAATTTATTGCTATTTCCACGTTTGGATGTTTGGATTTATATGACAAAAATAAGATAAATTCAAAATGAAACCCCTAGTGAATTATTTTAGTATTAAGAAATGTATTTTATTATATTTATTTTTTTTTTAATTTAATATATATTTCTAATTTAGTTTCAAGTTTTTCATTTTTATTTTTAATCGATACTAGTAATAAAAACTTGCTCGAAAAAAATTCATTCCTTAAACAATTGCCAGAACGCAGCTTGCGCACAAATGTTGTTGACATATTTGCAGACAATAATAAACGTAACTGTAAATGTAAATTTTTATTATATTTATTTTTATAATCTACAATTTTATTTTTTGTTTGATTTCCGTTTTGATTTTTCAGTCTGCCTCCTTCTTTGATGGGACTCAATTCGATTTTTCCTTTGTCTTTGCTTCATAATTTCTTCTTTTGTCTTTAACTCACGACGTGGTCCAGATTTTCCGGATGAGTTATCTATTTAATAAAACATTATTATTTATCAATTAATATTATTAAACATTTAACAAAATAATAAATAAATATGGTTTACTTTTCTTAAATGACTTCTTCTGTGCAAAATTTCTTCCTCTTGCAGGTCTCTCTTCTTCCTCACCACTCTCATTATCCTGTTCCATCTCTTGAATTTTAGTCTTTTTCTGCCATTTTTTGTATAGTTCAGATTTGTAACTTGCTGGTATCCAAACACCGCTTTCGGTTTTTATTTTTTTAACTTTAGTTTCCTTGCCAGTTGTATTGACAAACTTTTTCTTTTTACGATCCCTGAAATTTAAAAATGTTTTAAAGTTATTTTACAATTAATTAAAAATTTAATAAATTATTTACCATTTTTGTTGTTTAATGTTTGTATTCAATGACCTAAGTTCATCACCAGTGAAATCCAGAACAGCATTTGAAGCGTCAGTATTAAATGTGCTTTTATCAATTTCCAAACTATGAAAATACAAAATCAAACGTTTTAATTATCTGGATCATGTAATACAAATCTGTAGTATTAACCCTCGCTCCAAAAAGTCATCCTTTGGCTTATACGGAACAAAA
>JAQFZN010000348.1:0-33595 GCA_034687075.1 Geophilus carpophagus
TTATTTCCGGTATTTTCAAATATTCATCATTTATTTCCGGTATTTTCAAATATTCATCATTTATTTCCGGTATTTTCCAATATTCACCATTTATTTCCGGTATTTTCAAATATTCATCATTTATTTCCGGTATTTTCAAATATTCATCATTTATTTCCGGTATTTTCAAATATTCATCATTTATTTCCGGTATTTTCAAATATTCATCATTTATTTCCGATTTTCCAGTATTTATAAAATAGGTATTTGTCAAACTTCACATTACTTCTAAAAAAAAAATAAACAAATAAATAAATAAATAAAATAATCAAATCAAATTTCAAAAATAAATGTAAATTCCAATCTTTCTCACTCCAAACTTACCATAAACCAAACGGGGTCAATTTCATACAAAATTAACCCGCATTGTGTCCAAGCTGTTCCAACTTTTCAAAATAATTATATTTAGCAAAAGAATTGCTTTCAAAACTTCCTTTTCCCTATTGCCTGGATTTTGCCAGCTTCGCACAAACACGATGAAATGACATCGAAAGGTCTTCTTTCATCTTGGAGTTGTGCCACTGTCGCTCACGTTTGTATGTGAAGCACTTTTTACGCTTTCTTACACAAACACATCCTGGCACCCCATTCCGATGACACGCCGACTGCAATCGTGAAATGCCTTGTCTTTTTCCTTTTCCCCTTGTCCCTTCTGACAGATTTGCACAACCAACTCACTCTTTTTTCTTTTCGCAAAAATCTAAAAAAAAAAAAATAATAATAATAACAAAAATAAAAATAAAATTTAAAGTTTTTCATCAAAATTTTTTCAAACATATTTCTGACTTGTAGATATCTATTGTGCCCAGGTACACTTTGTAGTACAATTAATACCCCATTTTGCTCATTTTATAGTACATCATTACCTGTATTTGAATTTTTTAACTGTTTAAATTTTTTCTGATCAAAATCCTAGAACAATTTAAAAATTTTAAAAATTTTAAAAATTCTGTTTCAAATGAGGTAATTTCAGAGTAAATTAGTTTTTTTAAAGAAAAATGGTCGTGAAAATAAATTAATGGCTTTTTTTGGATGTCGGCCATGATTAATTAAACAGTTTGAAGGGTGAGTGAAAGTTAATTAACCTTTATGGTGGCTTTTAAGAGATTTCTTGCTATATTTAAAAACTTATTTAGAGGGTCATTAACCAATGTAAACATGTTATATAGATTGGAAAGGAAGGTTATACAGTATTTAGATTACTTTTGAGATACTGTGAAAATGTTGCCATCAAGAAAATGGAAAACTTTAAATACCGCCATCTAGTAACAAAAGAGTGAAATACATTAACCGTTTTCAATGCTTAAATAATTAATTATTTCTTATTCTAATAAATTTACTAATAGAATTACACAATATCATACTTGTGCGATGTAAAAAGAGTTGTAAATAAAAATTCGGAATAAATGTAAGGAAACGACTGATAATTTTTTTAAATTTGAAGCAGCAGAATACCTGGTGTCCATCTCAGATGCTTTATCCAGTTTCCATAGTGTATTTGAGAAATTGTGATGTCAGTACTTTATGAACAAACTCGGAACTGAACTAGAAATCTCTCTGTTTACCTCAAGACTGATGCTTTATTTACGGATAATTAATTATATTCCTTTTTGTATTTATATGTAATAATTGTTTACTAAATATAACTTAAGGATAAAACATATTACCAAATACAATATATAAAAATATTATTTAATTAATATTAAAGATAACAGGTTTCAGCACGTCTACCCAAAGAAACATACCGCTGTAACAATGGCTGCCTCTAGTACGTTGCATGGTTTCAATTCAAAACAGGTTTGTTTTGTACTTTCTATGAAATAGCAAGTTTGTCACTCATTTTCAGAATTACGGTTGGGTTTAATACAACTTGGAGTTGGTACAAATAAGGCTGAAAACTTAAAACGAGCATCAAAATTTGTCGGTGAAGCAGTTGAAAATGGAGCTAAAGTCATATCACTACCTGTAAGCTTATCAATTCTGAGAAATTCTAAAAATAGCCACTTACTGAGTTACTCAATTTTATTTCATTTATTTAGGAATGCTTTAATTCGCCATATGGAAACCAGTTTTTTACTAAATACGCTGAAGAAATTCCTGGAGAAACAACTCATCATTTATCCTCTTTAGCAAAACAACATAAAATTTATTTGATTGGAGGTTTAAAAAAAATTAAATTTTCATAATTTATAATTTTATAATAATGAAATTCAATTTCTTTTTATATGCATTTAATATAGGTTCAATACCAGAGATAGATAATGGAAAATATTATAATTCCTGTGCTGTTTTTGGACCTAATGGAGACATAATAACAAAATACCGCAAAGTAATTTTTCAATTTTTAAAATTTTATATAAAAAAAAATTAAATATTAAAATTTAATAATCATAGATTCATTTATTTGACATCGACATTCCAGGAAAAATCACTTTTAAAGAATCAGAAACGTTAACTCCAGGAGATAAACTTCAAATAATAGATACACGTAATATATAAACAAAAGTTTGATTTGTCCTTTTTTTTTGCTCTGACTGTCTGCTTTTTGACTTAAAATGTGACAACTTTAAATGTTTGCATACTATCTAACATATTTTGTATAAATATAAATGTAAACTTTATTTTCTTCGTAAAAAGAAAATAGTAATAAAATTGAAAAACTTTTCAGCATATTGCAAAATCGGTTTGGGAATTTGCTTCGATATTCGCTTTCAACAAATGGCTTTATCATACGCGAAACAAGGTTGCAAGTTGTTGTTATACCCAGGTGCTTTCAATATGACCACAGGACCAGCACATTGGGAATTACTTTCAAGAGCACGTGCTGTGGACAATCAATTGTACGTGGCAACCATCTCCCCAGCAAGGGACGAACAAGCTTCTTATGTTGCATGGGGACATTCTTTAGTAGTAAATCCATGGTAAAAATTGATTTTTATTTCCCTACTGAATAATTCTTTAAAAAGAGATTTTTTAAGATAATAATATTATTATTGTTCATATTTTCAGGGGGAAAGTGATAGGGAGTTTGGACCACACTGAAGGAGTTTTATATGCTGATTTAGGTAATTTGAATTCGATGGATGTAAAGTTTAATCTCTTTCAAAATTTTACTAAAATTTTTACTTGAAAATATTTTTATATTTCTAGACTTCAGTTACATGGATGAAATAAGGGGCCAACTGCCAGTTGTGTCTGGATTTAGAGAAAAATATGCATAGCAATCATAAACCTATACAACAAAATTGTATTAATAAAAATTCTTTAGATAAATGATTGTTTTAATTTTTGTTTATATTAAGTGACATTAAAAGCTATAAAGCTTATATTTTACCTTCAAACACTATTATCATTTTACAGCCCTGTTATTAAGGTATATTACAAAATTTAAATCTATTATCAGTATTTTAAGTATATAAGTGCTGTATTCATAAAGCAATAAATTCCTTAGACTTCAAGAGAAAACAATTTTATTCATTTACAATTATATATTTTTAATTATTATTATTTGATATATTTATGTAACACTAAAACTACGCCTAGTTATAGTATACAGAATTAACATTGGATGAATGACAAATACACTATGAATATTTTCTTTTTCCAAATATGATTACTTTTCTTCTTTCACAAAGATGAACAAATAAGAGAGATGATCTCCAGTATATGACCTATTACACACAATAAACTAAGGGACACTGGACCTGTCAAGTGTATAATACAATTTAGTGGTACATAAATTAAAAAAAAAGATAATGATAATAATAATAATAATAATAATAATAATAATAATAATAATAGTAATAATATAAAATCATATAAAAAGAGAATTCCCACCACTGGAAATTGATCAAATTCAACCTGTACAAAACTTATGTACTTTTATGTTAATTAAATTTAATAATATTAATAATAAAAAAATTTAATAAACTTTGTACTGATAAAAAAACATAAATCCTAAGCTAAGTCCTATTCATATACTGACCTAATTATAACTTTTCTTGTTAACTCATTAAAAAAAAATAATTGATTATGTGAATTGATTAAACATTTTGTACAGGTAATTAATTTACATATTTTAATTTGTACAATTATTTCTACTCAAGTGTTGAACCAAGCAAAGGGTTATAAAAAAAGTACTCCGTAAATAAATAAAATTATAATTATAATTAAATCAAATTATGCACATTTCATATTGCAAAATTCAAATAAATGCATAAAAATGAGCATGATTTTATTTATTCATATATCAGCACCCAATCCAAGAAAAAAATTCAATTTAATTATAAATTTGATAATAATAAAAATTATAATAAAAATGGCACTATATTTAAACATTACAGATATTGACAATCAATGGGCAGTGAAATAGAACTTTTATTTCTGTGAGGAAAATAATTCACCTGTTATGTATTTAGTTTATTTATTCATCAAATTAATTGACAATTTTAACAGGTGACTTTTTGCACAATAAAGGGAGGGAATTTGTAATTACAGCTGTGCATAGTTTTGACAAAATAGCTCTGCATGATCACAATTAACTCACACATTTTCCCAACTCAACAAATCTTTTAGTCAAATTTTTTTTCTTTTTGGTTCAATCAAAAAATTTGAGCACAATTTTTATTTCCATTACAATTGAGAAATAGGCACATTTTTTCTTCAATCTTCTCTCAAATCTCAATTTTCAATTTCCAATTGATAAAAATCCATTTTCTTTCTATTTCCATTTCCATAAACATCACAAGATATGAAAATTCACTATTTTTAAAGACAAAATAATTTGTAATTTTATTTACTATTTATTAATTAATTATTATTATTATTTAGTATTATTATAATATATAATTTAAATGCAGTGTTTTACAATAAATTACAACAGTACTCGATTGGCACTACAATATTTTGTATTTATATAGTTATTTAAGCGTATATTGTAGAAGGCAAAAGTAGCACCAAACTATATCTATTTTTCAAGAAACATTCAGTTTTAAAATACATTCAGATTATGTTTTTGTTTTGTTTTTTTTTTCTGTAAAGATTGTCTTAGCCTAATACGTGAAGAACAACTAAAAAATGCACCTTTTTCTCACATTTGAAAAAAATTTAAAAATAAATTTTAAGCATAATTAATTCACGGAATTTTCTGTATTGATTACAGATTTTCCCCACAAAAAAACTTAAAAATTTAACGATAAAAAAAAAAAACAAAAAATACAAATCTCCATTTGAGAAAAATTTTAAATAACCAAAAAGAGCTATCTATAATCAAAAGATCTGCCATATAAATAACAAATTTAATAAACTTTTTCGAAGAAAATGAAAAAACATTATTTTTTTTCTATTTTTCAAGCTGCTATTTTTTTTTTACTTTCTTTTACAAATAAAATAAAAATGTCAGAAAAATCCTTTTTTGTTCAATGCCTTTGGTAAATTAGCAGAAAATAAACAAAATAAAAAAAAAATTAAATGAAAAAAAATCTAAACAAAAATTAAGTTTTGTTAATAACATTTTCTCTGAGCTGGATTGAGGGTGGGATTGAATTCTGTACAGTGTTTCAACTGCAATTAACATGAGAATAATTTACAAACTAACAACTTGATCCTAAGAGAAATTTTCGTCTCCAAAAAAACTACTCTTTCCATTTTTTCATTTATTTTTCTCAGAAAATCCTTCATAATTCCCTTTACAACTCTTCATATAATCTCCCCAATCTCTACTTCATCAAAATTCACATTTTTCTCAAAATCCAACCAAAAATAAAAAAAATTCAAAAATAAAATAAAAGCCTCACAAAAATCATCCTAAACCCTTTTTTTCTTTGCTTTCATCAATCATAATCAATCAATCAATCTTCCATTTTTATCCATTTCATAATCTAACTCCCATCACAAGAGACAAAATTGAATTATTCCTTTCAAGAATAATTCGTAACGTGCGGTGAACTACACGTCGCCAAGATTGTGCATGATGGCACACAAATCTTAGAATCAAAACATCATCTTCATAAAATTCTTTCAACGTGCTGGATAATTAGCGTAAGTGGTGGTCCAAGTGCGCGGAACATAGCTTGCCGGCGCCGGACTAGCAGACGGTGATGGCGGCTCATCGGGGCTCAGTGGGTCCTGTCCAGTTTGGCCCTGATATTGGGCAAGAATTTGGCCGAGTTGGCTGTGCTCGATGCTGTTGCTCGTTACCAATGTCGGAGTTGAGCTCTGGGGTATTGGGGTTGTTGCTGGACTGGGGTTGACCAATGTTGATGGTTCTGACTGCGAAACCCGAGTCATGTGGAATTCATTACCCACAGGTCGAAATTCGCTTAAAGTTTGTGTCAGTTCCGACATGGCTTGAGTTAGTAGATCATCCCCTGCACTCTGTGGTGGCATCTTTAAAGAATTATTGTTTCAATTATTAGGATTTTTTGGTGTTTTTTTTTGTTTTAACCCTAAAAGGATCATTGTGTTGACAAATGTCACAAGCAATAGTTGGGTATATGAACACTTTTTTTAGAATTATTACAAAAATTTGTAATTTTGTAGGTTTATAGAAATATACAAAATAAACATTATACAGTAGAACTTCGATTAACTGTCACTGTCGGGACCAGGGCTGTGAGGGATAATAGACTGATAATAGAAATTTGATATTATTGACTGTTGTTCATCCCACACTGTAAATCTGAGCAGTACTAGTGGCAATTTCACCTTTCTTTAAAGGTTTGATAATTTCTAGTTTCTGTAATTTTAGGTTTTTTGTACTTTTTTAGGTCTACATATAAGTGCCACCAATGATTAGTTGACCGAACGCTACTTCTGCCATCATAAGTACGATGACGGATAACAGAAACTGACAATTAATCGAGTGACAGTTAATCGAAGTTCTTCTGTACTAAAATTTCAGTGATGCAAATTTTAAAAAGTTACCTAAAATTTTTTTGCCTCTTATTGTTTACACTGTAAACATTTCTGCTTATGCTGTAAACTTTACAGCATAAGCAGAAACAGGCTTTCCTGCTTCTGGTAAAAATATGCATTATACCCTGGATGACAATGGTAATGGTGCACACAATGGCAGATGTTCATTAAATCTACCACTAAGGCACAAATTTTTAGTATATCATCCGCATGGTCATTTAACTCATTTGATTAAAATTATTATGTATTTATAAAAATATCAATAGAAAGCAAAAAATTTATTATTTTCAGCACAAAACATGTTAAAACTAAAGAATTGTGCTAGTGTTCATCTTATTATCAAATAGCAATGCTTTCATCGTTATAAACGTACAGTTATGACTAAACCTAATAGAGATACTGTAACTATTGAGTTTAAAATGGTTGTATTATGGAATTTAAATAGGGAGATTAAAAATAGTTAGCCAAAACCAATATAGCGTACACACAATAATCCTGTAATAAATGTAATAAATATAAAATATACCGTAGGTGTGCTCGAATCTCTTTCCATGTACACACTTGGGGGTCTTGGAGCTGGTGTTGACAATTTTCTTTTACACGATGAGTCTACTATAGTTTCTACAACTCCATCCACATATTCACTCTCAGATGTGCCTGTGGTTGTTGAGATCTCAACATGATATTGGCCATTAACCTCGCGATGATGAGTGCGTGGTATTTGTTGCGTCTATTAATTAAAATTCAATTAGTAAATCAGTACTGTACATAATTTTAATTAATTTCGAGAAATAGTAGGCACTGTAAATTATTTCGTCCAAGAAATGTGAGTGACCAGATACTCGGTATCTCAAAACGAGATAAACAATATCGATCGAAAATCGCAAAATTGTCGACAAAACTTAATAAAAATCGAAAAATAATTGATAAAACTCGAGAAAAATCAATTCATATATGTATATACACATCGAATGTAATAATTCACAGCGCCAAAAAATAATAAATTAATATAAAATAAATCATTACAATATATTAATTAATTAATTAAAAAATATAAATATATATATATTCATACTTTCAATCGAAATAAATAATAAAAAAATAATATCAGCACCTGTCGAATCGTGAAGCAACCTGACTCTACCTGGGGAAGTAGTTCGAGGTGCTTCTTACGCTGATGCTGAAGCAGCTTGGCCTTGCTGGCATATTGCTTATGGCACCAATCACAATTATGTGGATGAGTCGTGATGCTGCCCACCGTCTGCGAAAATGTCGGATTCGGAAGGCCAGGAATATCTGGAATTCCACCCTGTAAAACAACATAAAACAAAAAATAAATAATCTTTCTTCTAACACCCCATAAAAAAAAAACAAAATTAAAATAATTAACGACTAATAATTAAATTTACACTCACAATTAAACACCCAGCGTTTATATCACAAAAAATTTCATTTGGAATGCATGACCCTTTCCCAATGAAAAAACCCTGAAGAGCCCGATAAATGAATTTATTTACCAAAATTAATTTTTAAAAACCAGAAATTTGATGAATTCCATGCCAAACACGTCATTAACCATCAATCCAATTTTCCAGTTAATCAGGATTATACTACATAAAATAATTTTATCTGAATAAAAATTAAACTAAATAAATTCCTTTTTTTTCGAAGCAAAAACCCAGATTTTTCAAGCTAAAACCTCCAAATTTCAAACACCTGTTCTTAAACTTAAACAAAACAAAAACCAATCAAATTAAAAGAATTTCAGCCATTAATTATTCTAATTACGTTCCCTCAACCTCGAATAACGTGTACCAAATTCACCTTGCGTCGATTGCTCATGGGTAACTCTGCCCCTGGATGATTTTTCAAAATATGTGCTTTGCGTTTTGAGCTGCTCTTATACACTTTCTCGCAATACTGGCAATAATAGTCACGTGTAGTCTTCAAAATGGGCAGATTGAGCTCCGGCACTGAATCAGGTCGGATCTCCGGGTGCCGTTTGGCCAAATGATTGACCAGCATGCCTCGCCGCTTGAAGCCCAGCAAACACGAATGGCACTTGTATATAAATCGATGGTAGTCAGTTGGAGACACCTTGGGAATGAATTTTTTACTCGAAGGTTGTCGATGCGGTTTCATAGCGAGGCGGGCCTCTCTTTCGGCACTGTGCATTCGTTTCATGTGTTCCTTTAACTTGTCCTTTCTCTTGAACTGTTTGCCGCAATTGGCGCAGAGGAACTCACGATGATCCGAATGTCGGAGCATATGCAGCTTCAACTTGTCTGGCCGCGGAAAAACCTTGTCGCACTGCTCGCACGGGTAACGCTTTTCTGAGTGGAAAGCGCGGATGTGCTTGCGAATCTGATTATATTCTTCGAAACCCTAGTTTGAATAGAAATTTCATTTTAGTTTCAAATTCACTAATAAAATTACACAATTTAGTTTAAAAATTTTTTAATATTTGGTTAATTCTGATGAATTAGTAACTTGTTTGTAATGAAAATTACAGATAAATTAATAAATTTATTAAATTTTATCAATAAATTTATAAATCTATTAATTTTAATCAATTAATTAATAAATTTATTAATTTTAGTCAGTTAATTAACAAATTTATTAATTTTAGTCAATTAATTAATAAATTTGTTAATTTTTATCGATAAATTAATAAATTTAAAAATTTTTATCAGATAATAAATAAATTTATTAATTTTTATCGATTAATTTTAAAATTGATCAATTAATCAACAAACTCAACTTTTCTTAATGTTGATTTGATTAATTTTATTGAAATTTCTCAATAAATCGATTAAATTTAATCCATTAATCGGAAAAATCATCTAATTTGATCAATTAATTCACCACTTAAAATCTTATGTTATCGCTTAACGTTCAATTTACAATTAGAATCGTTTAAAAAAATTATTTTCACAAAAAATTGTAACAAAACCAATTATAATTTCAACCTTTTGACAACTCGGGCATGTGTAGATGCCATTGATGCAATGAATATGAACATGGTCCTTAAGCAAGATGATCTGGTCAAACCCCTCCTTACATATAGGACATTCGTAGTACTTTTTCTCGTCACTGCTACGAAATTTCATAAACAAAAAAGAAAATAAATCAACACACACCACTTTATATTAAAAAAAAAAAGAAATCACCAACTTACCTATGTACTTTAATATGACAAGCCAAAGCAGAATTATTCAAAAACCGCTTAAAACAAATTTCACATTGAAGAGGTTTAGTATCCTCTGAACCGTGAACCAAATTATGTCGAAGAAGCCGTTCTTCACTTGCAAACGATTTATAACACAACTCGCACTTAAAGGGTTTTGCCGGGTTGATCATCCCACGAAAGGACCGACGCATCACCATCTTCCCGTGAGCACCCGCATGCTCAATTAGCTCTTTCTTAGTTCCAAATTCCTAAATAAAAAAATTTTATTTAATGATTTTATAATTATTTTTTATATTAGACACTGTGCAAACATTCGTTACTAATGTGTATTAACTATGATATTTTTAAAATAAAATTCATAAATGTTTGCACAGCGTCTATTAATTTTTTAAATTTTATATTATAACCTGAGTGCACTGCGGGCATTTGAGGTTAGTAGTGGCGGTCAAATCAGAGGAATAGTCCCCTTTCATATCATCATCTCCGCTTAACCCATTTTTCATACTGAAATCTGGTTCGACAGAAAATCGTGCCACTTCTTCTAGTCCTACATTTTCAGCTGCATGCGTCAAAGTATGTAGATTAAGCAGGCTAGAGTTGTCAAAAGTGAGGTCACAGTGGGTGCACAGCCACTCTGTGCCCTCTGCTTGTTTCTTCTTAAACAAGGACTTGATGGGGCGGGCAAGTTGCTCGCTGTCGCTCCGTGTCTTGTGTCGTCGGACATGTCTATTAAAAAAAATACTTATTAACTTTATTTAAACACTTCAACTATGAAGATGTTGAAAGTGCATTAATGATTTGGTTTAATTCAATGAGAAATAAAAATGTCCCTGTGATTTTAAACTGTTTCTAATATAGTTTTTTTATGCTTTAGTGTAACAAATTTTTATCTCTATATTGATTAATAGAAACTCTTATTATAATTTGACCTGTATTGTCCTACTAACTTTATACTTATAATGCTTAAAACCATCTTTTAATCTTGTTAAGAGTGACTGTAAAATCTAGTTTACACCCAAAAAATAAACTAGTTGGTGCAGGCATCTTCCCAAGTTATCCTATGGAGAAATTTCATTCTCCTAAAACTCTATGAAGTTATTATCTAAATTATTTTACTTTTTTCTATGTATACATGTAGCAATGTTCTTAGATGTTTAAAAAAAGTTTAAAAAATTAATAACTGAATAAGAAAACTGAAATTTTCACTAAAATACTGACTGGTAAATATTTATGTCATAAAATCTTAACTTTATGATTGATTTTTTTTAAATAGATAATTTTTCTAAATTATTAATTTTACCCTTTAATCAGAAATTAAGATGACTGAAGGATTAAGAAAGGGGAGACAAAGGATTAGCTTCCATCTTATTTAAGAATTTAATAACACATTCCAGTTCAATAGTGGCAGCCCATTTCGCCTAAAATTTTGGATTAGGTAAAATAGGACTGACCATTAAGTTTCTTGAGTTAGTTTAGGTTGAAACTTTGCAATTTCAAGTTTTCCATACAACTAACTCCAGTTTAAACTAGGAAAAATAGTCAGTTCCATTTCGCCTAATCCAAAATTTTAGGTAAAATGGGATTAGGCGAAAAAGACTGTAACCCTTTTAATTCAATGAATTTTAAATGGTCAAGTGATAAAAATAAATTTCCATGCCATGTATGCCCCTGAACATTGCCTGGTGTTATTTTCATGCTGTGTTAGTGTCATCCAACAGAGCAGTATTGACCAATTATGATCAACTAATTTGAAAAAAAATTATCTATTTGATTTTATAAACTCTTATCTCTCTTATTTTGGTGAAACAGGATCATAATGCTGTGTTAATGTCATAGAAGATGGCATTGTGTTGGCCAATAATGGACAATGGAATAATATAAAATTTTTATGCCTCGTTCGATGACACAGATGCAGCATGTGTTGGCCAATTCATTGACAATTGATAAAAAAAATTATCATGCCACATTCATGTCACTGAATGAAAATGTGGCATGAAAATAACAATACAGCATACAAAGTGATACGAACACAGTATAATTTTTTTTATCAGTTGACTGTAAATTTGCCACCACCATTTTGCATTTTTGTCATGGAATGCAGCATAAAAATTTTAGATTTTTCTATTGAGCATCATTGGCTAACACAATGTCACTTGCAGTGACACAAACATCATGATTTTAGGTTTTCCTAAAATAAAATAAATAATTTGTTTTTATTAGTTGATCATCCCCAAATTCACACAGAATAAAAAAAGTGTGCTATCAAATTCTCAGTAAAGAGAAGAGCTAATTCTTTGTCCTCCTCTTTTAATCTTTTAGTCATTTTAATCTCTGATTAAAGGGTAAAATTTATTTTAAGAAATTAAAACTTTATTGATTTTCAACATATATCACATGTAGCAGGAAAAAAGTCAAAATTTTATGCCAGAATTTTTACTAAAATAATGACCATAAATATTTGTTTTCTCAAGACTATTGCTTCAAGTATGCATAGAATAAAGTAAAAATTTAGATAATTACACGAAAGTTCTATAAGAATATTTGTCCATATCTAACACCAGTCTTATCTAGTGCCTTTTTTGATGTAAACCAGATGTTACAAATCACTCTTAAACAATAAAAATTAGTTCCTAACACCATGTCTAAACTTTGAAATGTGATGCACTGGGCACACATTGACATCATAATGATATGATGAATAGGAGTGTCTAAAAGATGAGCATGTGCAAATGACAATGGCTGAAATTAGCCCATAATGAGAGCCCATGTGTACATTTTAACACGAGTGTTAGAGTTCAATTGTTAAATCTAACATTAGCTAATTTCATCAATGACAAGGAGGAAAAGGAATTTTCAGGACAATCCCTGTTGGGTTAATACAAGCCATTTTTTGAGAAGAACAATTTTGTGAACATTTCAGGCTAAAAAATTGACATGACAGATCCAAATTTACCTGTCATACTGCAATTTGTACTTTTATTAGCCAAAAATGTCAAATGTCATTTTCATTAGAAATAAAAACAAAATTAAATTAATTTAACCTGTTTCTAATGCTCAAATGAAATAGTTTATTATCATATTCATTTTTAAAACAAGTCACCTGTCACTGTTCTCGCTGTCTTCTGCATCCAATTCAAGCATTGAATTCTACAAAATAAAATAAAATAAAATAAATAAAAAATAATACAAAATTATATTTATCAATACAAATTAATAAACAAAATTGAATAAACAAAAAAAGCAAAACCCAAGTTGAGTTCAATGTCATCTACTGTTTTTTAAATGTATTAACAATATTATTAATATACATTAATTATACATTATATATTTTAGATCTAATATAATGTATTTTCATATTTTTATATCTAACCTTGAATTTTTTAGGTGGGCGGCCACGAGGCCTTTTGGATGATGGAGGTGGAGGTACAGCTTCATTGCTGGCTTCCTCCAAACTATCCAATGCCATCTATCAATTGAAATTAGTAGGAAAATGAGAGTTAAGGGTACAGAAACGTAAATATAATATTATTATAATTACAATAAAGAATAAAAATTTATATTTCATGCCAAACAAAATAACATTTAAATTTTATTCAATTTCATGCAATTTTGTAATTAGAAGATAAAAATGAAGAAAAATAACGAAGAAAGATGCATAACAGTAGATAACATACGAAACCACTGGAACAAACAAATCAAATTTCAGTGTTTAATCCCAGGAAAAGATTTAATACTGAATTAAATATCTAAATTTCATATATTAACTTGCATTTTGCCTTTCAAACAGTTGAAATCAATAAATAGAGCAAGTAAAAATTTCCATGCTAATAACCTTACAAATAAACAAATAAATGACATGAACAAATAGTCTTTAACAAGTACTACATGGTATCGCAACTAGAATTGTTTTAAGTGTAGTAACAATTTCATTATTATTTCAGTAGTTAAAACAGTTAAAATTGACATTAACGAAAAAAAATTAAATAAAATTTGTTGCTGGATTTTTAGTTTTAGTTGATTTGTTAAGTTATGCTGTTTTGTCTAATGAATCACTAATTTAAGTAATTTTAATTAATCTTAACTTATCTTTCATTAATTTTTGCTAATTTATCATTAATTTAAGTTAATACTTGGTTAATTTCAGTTAATTCATTGCTTTTTTAGCTGATTTGATTAATAAATTAATAAATCAGAAACATAATAAAATCGTTAAAGCGCTAAATTAGCAATGCCAACCCAACTCTCAACGCAATAAATAAACAATTTTAAAAAATCTCTTGATTTTGCTGATACTAATTCTTAAATGAATTAAATTTTTGCATTTTTATGCAATTACCTTCTCACATGTAAACATCATAAATACTGAGTTAAAATAGTCATAATATAGAATAACAACATTCAACAAACACCATTCAGACTCATTCAAAACCAAAATAAATAAACTAAAAAATTAATCAAACAATATAATAAAATAAAATAAAACATACATCATCATGAGGTTTAAATTTCTTTGGTGTTCTCCCTTTGGCTTTTTTCGCTGGTCGTCCTCTAGGTCTTCCCTTTTTTCTCGGCGGAGAATCTGACATCTCGTCTTCAGGATTCGTTTCTCCTGACTCGTGTTCGTTCAAATGTTTTTGCAAATCTACTGAACTTGGAAATCGTTTTTTACACTCGAAACAAGGCCAAGCATTTTCTTGATCTTCCATAGCTAAATCACAGCAACAAAAACAACAATAATAACAAATTTAATTATAATATATTTATCAATTTTCAAACCTTTCAATTCCTCTTCGTCGGGTTCTACCATCTTCAACCCACGTCTTTCAGCATACTGCTGCGAATACCCAACTTTAAGTTCAGTACGAGCATAAATATGGCGCGTAGTAAAATAATAAAGTGACTGTTCAGATTGAACGACAATTAAATTTTGCTCGCTGTAGTTTTCTGCTGGCCGAACAAAACGCATCCAATTACTCATGCTTTCATCTGTGGTATCCAGATGCATCATTTCTCCAGATTCCGATTCAATTTGTAAAATTAAATCCTCACGAATTACTTCATCTAATTTGGTTACAACACCTTCAACTGGACCAAACTTTGTACGCTTAGGTATCATCTTTTTTGCAGATACACCCAAAACTACATAAAATAAATTGAAAATAAAATTATTTTAGTCAAAATTTAAAAATTAAGTTGTATTTGCAGTGATTAAGGTTATTGTTATTTAACTAAGCATTATAAGTTTTTTCCCTAGTGATAATGCTTAATTTTATTTTATTTAGCAGCTCCGAAATCAATAAAATATCCAAAATTATTATTAATTCACCTGCTTCTCCAGTCTCTCTCACACCAACTTTATTGATTGCCAAATAACCAATTGGTAGACTGGCCCAAGCTCGCGAAAGTACTGGTTTATCACTTATGGACTGGATTCGATGCTGTGGACAGTCTTCCTCATACATCAAGTTACACTCTTCACACCCTAAAACAATAAAATAAAAATAAAATTTTTACTATTAAACAACTTCTTGTTTTTTTTTTGTTTTTTTTTTTTGTAAAAATAAGTAATCATTTTCTTAAAAATAGCATTTATCATTTAAATTATTTAATTTAATTCAGTTTAGCTATTAATAATATCAATAGTAATTAAAAATCCAAACCTAGCCTGTGTGGAAACAAATTATGACTTAGTTTGAATTTTAATTTTTTAATTAATTTTGAATTTAAAAAAAAAACAAATTCAAACCATAATTCAAACTTAAATCAATCCTTACTGCATATAATGTTTAGTTATATACATAAATTCATACTTTAAAAATACAAAAATTCAGTTATTCATATATACTGCACAGTTAGCCTTTGTATTGTGTGATTAATTAGTGCCAAGAAATCATTGCATAATCATGAAATTATGTAAATCGCTTTCCCAGATGATGTCAGCAAAACCCTAGAGCTCCATAAAATAAAAATAACAGTCCCACCATTAATTTAATTAAAATTTTACATGTAAAGTAAAACGATACTGATCCATCATTTCAGCAGTTAAGCATTAGCTAAAATTATTAAAACAAAAAGTAAGCTAAAATTAGCTAATGTAACCTTTGGTTTTCGTCTTTCAATATTTGTTTTTTAATATCTCACTATTTCTTATGGCATAAATATAATATTACATGATGTTCTTATTAACCAATCAGAGTCCCATTAACAGGCATCATTTTTGATTTAAAAACAAAAAGAAAAAACAACAGAATCAGAAAAAAAAAATGATTGGCAAGACAAACATCTCCATTTTCTTAACTTACAATAATCCTTATTTGTATATATAATCCTATTATTTCTTTGCTGTTGCTCCTGTTCAGCCAATCTCTGTTTATGAAGATGTCTTCTCGGTCTTGACATGGCGATAGTGTCCAAATGGTGGTGATGATGCGCCATCAATTCCGACTCGACGTCGCTGGGTAGAGTGACTGCCGGATGATGAAAATCATCTTGTCTCAGTGCCGCCATCGAATGCAGATGAATTAATTTATTCACTAGTGTTACGATAGTGGGTTTTATGCCCATATTAATCCAAAGCAACAAACAAAATGGAGGAAAAGGGAATGGTGGATGAATGGATAGTTATTACAATTAAAACCAACAAGAGTGTTCATGCGAAATTAATTTTTCTCCATTTTTCTTTCCGCAATTCATTTCATTAGATATTTGCAGTGTTGGCACCACTACCAAAAATTAGTAGTGATACAGCTATCTCAAAATAAGTAAGCTGTAGTGTTATTTTCCTATCACTAACACTAAATCTTTAAATACAGTACATAGACTCCAAATTATCCATGCATAGATTATCCAATTTGCAGATTAACATAGTACTTTTTTCTATGCAAACTTGATTGAAACATCACCTCATCATATCATATAATTGACTGATTCACAACATTTAAATCAGTGGTTTTTAAACTTTTTGATTTCACAACCCCCTTCACACTTAAAACATTATAAGTGTTTCTCAAAGTGTTCTTTTTTACTTGAAACTTCCTTTTGCATACTCAGAATTGTTATGACAAGATGTTGTTGATCACTCCCAACAAATAGTCAAGAGTACACTGTAATAGCTATTTATCACTAGTGATATATAGTTAATGCTAAATCAATTGCATGTTTCATTTGTATTTGCATGCTTGACAAGCATTAGCAATTCTGCCTTCAAAAAGTTAGGTTGAAAGGCAATAGGGGCGTTCAATCCAAAACTAGAAGTCACTTTTCTGTCTTTTGTGACTTTTCTCAGCCAGAAATGATGCTTTTAAAAGTCACTAGCTGAAAATGACTTTTCCAAAAGACACATGTTGTGTGACTTTTCTTCCTTTTAGAAGTCACTTTAAAAGGCTTCAGCCAATCATGAAGGCATAGTGTTCTGCGCATGTGCCACCAGTCACAATCATAAAAATCAAGATGGCAACTTGTCGTTTTAGATTGTAGTTTTGCCTCCCCTGTGCATGCGCATGAAAATCATAAGTGACTTAACTGAAGTCACTTTTCTTTTTGGATTGAACGTTTATGATATAAAGTGACTTTTCAAAAGACACTTTTAAAAGTGATTTTTCAAAAGTCTCTTTTCTTTTTGGATTGAACATCCCTAATGTTGTGTTTTCCAAGCCATTTCTGGATAAATGCCTTTTAAAATCACTTGTTACAAATTTTTAGGACACAAAAATTCACTACTAACATTAGCAGTGCTTAAATAGCTGTACTGTTGCCAACACTGGACGTTTGATAGAAAATTTGCAAAATTTGATTTCCATATTGCTGAAAGATTTTTGGATTTAAAATTGGATTTTAATCGTTAAAATATATTATTTTATTATGAGCACACGAATTCCCTTATTGGTAAGCAAAAATTTGCCATTTCCACACAAGCAACCAATAAAAACGAGTTAAATTAATAATTTAATTATACCCATATTTGTTGAAGAATCTAATGTAGTTGTATTAACAGTTGTATCAATTCCATCGGTCGTATCAATGCCATCGGACATAGTCAAATGCGCTTGTGTTGTGTCAATAGTTCCATCACCACCATCTAAATCTGCCATGTAGCCATTGTTTGAACTTTCAACAACCTAAAAATAATAAAAAATGAAAAAAAATTTCATTTATTTCCTAATTTTTAATTGCGCTAGTCTTAATTTGAAACTTTTTTGTATATGCTGCTGCAGTGTCCATTCAAGAGCTGCTATTATTTTATTTATAAATAATTTAATTTATTTTAGAATTATTAAATATTATTTTTTTAAATAAATTTTGATCGATTTCTCGTTTCATGTTTTGAAATTGTATTTTTTAAATTTAATGTGTAGATTAATTCAAAATAGATCATCACGTGCAGCTATTTATTATTTTTGCATCTAGCTGCAGCTTCTATTCAAGAAGATTCAAATCAAGTCAAAACAGTATTTAATTTAAACGATTTTAAAATATAAATGTATTCACATTTTTGATTCTGACTTACTTATCATAGTTTTTAATTTCAATGTTACTGACAGTTGGCATTGCTAACTGTTTTTTTATTATTTCAGCTATAATTACTGAAAAATAAATAAAACCCAGTGAAAAATCAGCCAAAATAAACGAAACTTTGCTAGAATTTTAGCTAATTTATATCACTAAAACCTCTACCTTAGCAATGCCTAACAGATTTTTAAATTAAAATTTCACATAAATTTAAAAATTTATAAAAATTAAAAAAAAAACTTCACTTGATAATCTACAAATGAATCAACAAACTTAGAATCAAAAATAAATACTTTCAAATCAACATATTCCAATTTTCATTACATTCACTGATTTCCATGCCTAAACCTCAATAAAATTTCTACAATAATAGAATACACCTATACCTCACTATACAGCCACTTATTATATGGCTTCTTGCCGTAATGGCCTATGCGAACTATGGTTAGGTTTTCAAATGAGGCCATGATATCACATCTTCCACACGAACCACACCGCATCCAACCAACACTTTATTGCATATATATTTACAGCATTAAATCTGTAAATATTGTAGTTATTGTAAACTGCTCGGAAAAATAATTTTAAATGTGTGACTCATTAAACGACCAACATTCCCGAGACATATCTCCGCCGTATAGAAGGTATAAGCTTACTATTTATTTTAATCAATTTTCATGGGCTAAGTAAAAAAAGTGCGTAAAATATCATTAAAACTAGAAATTAGTAGGTAATGGGCATAAAAATCGAGTAAGTTAAACAAGACAATATTTTTATTGAAACACAGTCAAAGCAGATTTCTGAGAGTGAGCCGCACAATCAACTCACTTCATCCGAAACTCCAAGCTGCGAATCAGTAGTCTCAACCGTAGAATCTACCGTTGAATCCAGCACTGCACCGGATGACACCATTGACGAAGATGGCCCACTATCCATTGGACCCGTGGATGAACTCACATAATTCTGCATCGCCATCGGTGTGGCCGGCATCATCGGAGAGGACGGTTGCATCGGACGAAGATGAACCGGCGAATATCTTTGTTGTCCAGTCTGAAAAAAATGTCCATTCTACCATGGTCCATGGTAAATTGTACGAATTTCTATTTAAAACTATAAACCTCTAATATTTGTGTAATATTTAGTTTTACTTAGGGTTTCTCTATGGTGTTTTGGTAAATCTTAACCAAAACAGTTTAATGCTTGACAGCGATTTTTAATTGAAAAATCTGCGAGATATTGCAGAATTCTAAGGATTTACAAAAGTTCTCTAAAAATCAGCAAAATTTATTAGAATCTGCAAAATTTACTGAGAATTGCAGATTCTGAATAATTTGCAAATTTTGTAAATCCTTATTTGAAAAATGTTAGGATTTGCTGAAATCAGCAAAATTTCTTTAAAAATCTGTAAATTTTCTCATCTCAAATTTGGCTAAAATCAATTGATTTATAGGATTTAGCAAGACATTTTTTAAGAGCTTGTTCAAAGCATTTTTTTTATTACGTCTGCTTAAATTTTCTAAAATTTATTGTCATTTACTGGAGCCCCAGTGCTAGACTTTTTGCCTCAACAGGCAACGTTTATTTTTCCACCCTATGAAACGGATGTAATACCTAGTCAATATTTTCCGAACTTTTAAAATACAACGCCTGCTCTGCCTGTGCTTAACAACAGCGCTGATCTACTAATCTCCAGACTTACCAGGATTTACTTTCATCTGCAGACTTTCCAAACCCCAAATAATTTCTAAACATTTCTAGCATCACCTATGTACTCAAGCTATTGACAACCAATCAAAATCATTGTCAAACATCAAATATTAAAAAAGTAGACATAATGTAAACATATACAAATGTTTGCAGTTTACAATTCTTTCATATAAAGATTCGTAAACTAACGTTTGTTTTTACAAATGTAAACAAATGTTTAGCAAACATTCATAATGGAACATTCCTACTATGATTGTTTAAATATATGCATCATTCGTTCAAGGAATGTGAATTCTGGCCGCCACTGATATTCAAAGATAGATCAGTAAATCCTTTATATTTTGGATTATTATTATTATTATTCTTTTTTTACCTTATGTCTCCTTCACATCATTGTTTAAAGCCTTTTCGATCTTCTCCCTAAGTTCTGATGATGATCTTAAGAAGAAGATCAAAAAGGCATTAAACTATGATGTAAATAAGACAATGTATGTGGAAAAAAACCATAATACAGTAAAAACCTTTTTATTTTGTTTGTTTTTAATTAACAGAATGTTTTATAATACTAATCTTATCAATATTATTTCAAGAATGGAGTAATTTGAACTAAATTACTAGTTTCAAGTCCATATAAAAATAGATACATGATCAGAATATCAAAAATGTGATGTAAACAAACATGATAATGTTCCTTCCAATCACATTTTAGAAATTCCTAGAAACTCATATGTAATATTTTCGGAGGCCAGCTTGCACAATGTGGTACGATTTTGATTTACGAATTTGCATTTTATGAATTTTATTTTAAAAATAATTCACAATTCATAATTTGCAAACATTCGTTACGAACAGGAATGGCCCTAGGCCCCTTGGTGTCTTGTTCGAGATTTTTCAAAATCGCCCCATAATCCCAAAATGAGTAAAAGTAAGTGAAAAATAATTTAAAAAAAAATAATAAATAAATAAACAAACAAGGTCCTGCAGATCGAAAATGCACTCCCTAATAATTGGCACTGTTCTTGAGCACAGCTCGATCATACCCTGAGCCAGCCCTGGTTACGAATGTTTGCACAGTGCCAACCATCAAACATAAAAAAAATTAAAAAAAAAAAAGATTAAAATAAAACCCATGATTATTGAGAAACCCCAGTTTTAACTCAATTAAAACAAATTCCCTAACACCAACTCAACTAACCTGAACGCCAGGTGACATTGATCTTTGGCTGGGACTAATTCCAACACCCTGTATATTGCTCAAACTGCGATTCATCAATCCTCCATAGTCCATCGACGATGGCGAAGAAATTCTTTGGCTTTGAGTCACTATCATATTCACGGGTGATGGTATTCGCTGAGATTGTGGCAGATTAAGAACATGGTTCGGAACCATGTTGCGAGCAATAGCTTCAGCTAACAAGTCTTTCTGATGATTTGCTAATGGCATGCCCGCTATGCTCGAATCTACCATGTCTGATGAAAGGTAGCGTGAAGACATTCTCTGGCCAGCCATCGTAGTCATCGGTGATGGTATTCTCTGCGATTGAAGAGAAACTGAAGGTGATGGGCCACGGTCAACAGTGGACGGGGAATCAACACGACCCGATGAGAGAGAAACATGAGATTGTGAGGGAAGGACCTAGATATTCAAAAAAATTCATAATCAGTATAATTAATTGATAATGTGTTCCATAATCAAAATTTTTAATGTTACTAAATAATTTAAAAAACTACCTGATTCAACCGTACAGCAGATGACACCTGTTCATTTTGTTCAGCCATTTGAGACACAGTTTCATACTGATGATGTAAACTGTCCTCGGCTGAAACGGGCGAAGCTTGATAATCCTCCACTGATGATATTCGCTCATAGTTCTGCAGGGAAACCTGTTATTTATATAATTATTTTAGTATAATAATAATAACAATAATAATTGTAATTCAAATCATAAAATATTAAGAGCCACCACCACAGGGTAAAATATATGTACAGTGCAAACCGTTATAACAAAACATTTTCTGCCTCAACATAAATCTTCAAATACAGTAATCCCTTCATTTACGCGGGTTAATTGGTTCCCTGAGAGGTTTTGATGACAAAAATCATTCTCCTATCGGTTTGTCTTTTTCTTAATCATTTTATTTAATATACCATTATTTATTAATTTATCACATATTTTTACTATGACATTTATACCTCGATGGATACACGTGTATATGTAGATAAGATTTCAGATTTTCCAACTACGTTAAAGTAAATTTGTGTAAACGGAGAGCACGTAAATGGAGATATTACTGTACTTCAATTACCAGAATATCCAATTGTTAAAGTCAACTTGCAATTAAATGCTACTTCAGTTATTTATAAAAATTTTAACATTTTTCTCGCCTTCAAGTTTAGCATATTTTAGCCTCGTCTTTTAGCTTTTATAAAATCTTTTAAAACTTTAATTTTTATTAACATTTTAAGCCTATTTTAGTTTTAGTTTTTCAACATATCTAAGCTTGTTTTTCCTTTTTAAAATCCGTGTTTTCACTTCCCGCATTGTTATAACAAGTTCAAACTGAAAACATAATATATAAATCCAAAATTACAACAGCACATGCTAAAAACACAAAGTTACTCTTCAAAGAAATTTTATAATTGAACAAAATAAACAAAAAAATCAACCAAAATAAACAATTTCATGCTTACAACACTCGTGCCAGGATGATGATGATGTTGGTGGTGGAGGTGATGATTGTACATACGGTGACGAGGGGGTAGTCTAACCTGGTAAGAACCAGTTGATGTCGATGGTTGAGGTGAAAATGGGCTACCCTGTCCAGGCCCCTGATCATAACCAGGCATATTACGGATCATCTGACCAGAATTAATTGGCGATGCTTGTTGATATCGATCAGGATAGGCACTAGGCGAATAATCATCGACAGCACGGCTTGATTCAGGTGGATATTCCACCTGCTGCTGTCCTTCGCTAAACTGACTGCTGCTTGTAGCGTCATTGATCTCATAGGAAGACTGACTGTGAGGTGGCCACATAACTTGTGGGGGTGATGACGAATGAGAGGATGATTGTTGCTGCTGCTGCTGCTGTTGTTGTTGCTGCTGCTGCTGTTGTTGTTGCTGCTGCTGCTGCTGTGATGCTGGGGTTTGTGCTGAGGGTGCAGGTTCGGGGGATGGAGCTGATTGATTACGGTCCATGTATTGTAGGCTCTCGACCTGTAAAATATGTAAAATTTCTTTAAAATAAAAATCAAACTTTCTAAAATTTTGAATCAATTTTTTTCAATTTAAATCATCAATTTTTTTTTAAAAATTTACAGTAACTCAAGTTTACTTTTTTTAATTTAACCCATGCTTTATCAATTTTTTTTAATTTACCTTAAATCAATTTTTATTAATTTTTATCAATTTTATTTTTTAATTATTTTTATTTTAAATTAATTTTAGAAAAAAAAACCCAGATAATGACTATTTGTTTTAAAACCAATTTCCTAATTTTCGATCGGGTTTCATTTAATTTTCTCTCAAGTAAAAGCTAATAAATTTGAGAGTAAACAAGAATGTAATTCCAAATATTCAACGCATTTCAACTACTTAAAATTAAGCTGAATTTATTTACTCATACAAATTTAAATTAAAAAAATTTAACACAAAATTAAAAATTAATAAAAAAAAAAGTTAATTCACTTCAAAAAATTAAAACTTCTAAATTCAATTGGTAAAACCTAACATTACCAGGAAATAATAAAATTATATATTTTCCAATCACCTCTTTGTCTTTAAAAATACTTCTAATAATTCATTCGTAACAAAACCTGTCCTATTATAACATATTCAGTATGAGTCATAAACAAATCCAAACATTATTCGCTCGTTTAAAATAAATTTTTAAAAAAAAATTGAAATAAAATAACTAATTTTCATTGATTATCTGTCAGAAAATTTACTTCAAACAAACACTATTTTTATTGCAATTCCATAGCACTATCAGAAAATTAAATAAAGAAGCAATTCAATGGCAGTCACTAATCAATGAAATTCAGTATCTATGCATCAGTTTTCAATTTTCAAGATATTAAAAATTAAAATATTCATATTGATACGGACAATAATGTTTACTTATTGAAAAAAAATTAGAAAAAAACTAATCAATTTACATAAAATATTCAATTTTATTCAACTTAAATCCAGATCAATGAATTGAAGATAATTAAAATTTGTTTTTTTTTATTATGTTTTTTATTACTTTTTAATAGAATTTGTTACCATTAAAACACATTTGTTGATTTATTGTTAAATGCACATGTTTTCCCAAGGTTATGTATTAATTTTGATATTTATTTTAATATTTATATTAAATATAAATAAAGATTTTTTAAAAACATATTAGAAAATTGAAATACAAATTTAATTTAAAAATTTCATTTTCCATTTCTAGTAATTTTTAATTAATTTACTTACTTAGTCAAAAATTTCAAAAATAAAAACATTAAATTTTCGACTATGTTTTAGTTCATTTAATTACAACCCAAGCACAAAAACACCCCAAATCACTATCAAGTTTAAATAGATTAAATTTAATGGATTTAAGTAAATTCTCATTGTATTTCATTTCGCAATTCACTAAAAAAAATCAATTTTTTATTACTATAAAAACGGAAGTCTGTTTAAAATAAGTTGGTCATATTTATGGGCATTTAAAAAACCATATTTCCGCAATTATACCCGACAAGAGACATTATTACATTCAAATTTACTTTAAAATTATACTTGTTAATTGCTATAAAGCAAATAAATCTCTAAAAATTGCATCAAAACTAGTGTTTCAAATAAATGTTTCAAATAATTGCAGAGAATTATGGTATAAAATTTATAACTTGAAATTAATATCGCGGTATGGATTATTCGATTTAAGGATTAACCATTAATCCATATTGTCACTTGTATGTCCCCAAACATAGAGACAAGCAAGTATTTTTAACTTATTTACAACTTTACAAGATATAGAATGTATAAAATAAAATAGTGTTAAATAATTTATAATTACCTTCATCACATCGTATCTCATAATTCTAAAATAAATATGACAATAGATTTGTTAAGATTCTGATTCATCAAATCCTTTGGGTGAGCAGTGAAAAATCTTAAAAGGAAATCGATAAATACATAAGTAAATAAAAACCAGACAGTTTTTTTAAATTAAATTAAAATAAAATAGACTAAATACCTTGTTTTAAAATATTAATTTCACATACCTTTAACTTAAAGCAACTTTCCTGCTGATATTTTTCCAACATTCCACACTATTTCCTGTAAAATAAATTACATAAAAATTAAAAAATTTCCTCAACATAAAATAAACAAAACAAAAACAGAAACAAAAAACCACCTTAAAATTTCATATTTACTCAACTAATTTTGAAAACTCAAAAACTCAAAAAACACATCATAACAACCTTACGGAAAAAATCCTTTATTTATCTACAAATAAAAATCCAAAATATTTATAAATGTTTATAAATCATATAAAATAATAATATAAAATAACTAATTCAACGACAAATACATTCAATTGGTATTGCGCAAATATTTTCCAACTAAATTTCCTTGTTTTGCCTTTAACAACAACAGACAACACAGGCCTTGAAAATCAGGCCCTTGCTCCATCATCAAGGCGATTAGACTAGATAATGAGCGCTACGAAAAACAGTTAGAACTGACCTAACTCTTTACTAAAATAGGAAAAGTCCATAGTAAACTCAGCGACCTGTCTTTTCCACTAAAACTCGCACCTTACATATTCCATCGTGGTTGGATGGACTGCACCCACTTCCCCTGGACTCAACCAAAATGTCCCCGATGGTGGCCGGGTAGAAACAACATGGAGGAGAAAGAGAACGGATCTTGTTGTCTATCGTTTACCAATAGCGCCGCTGAATCGTAGTGGGGAAAAGGTCAACTATTTTTTAAAAGGAATCATTGCGCAAAATGATTAATTTAATCGATTTTATGTAGTAAATCGACTTTTAAAATGGCGATTAAGGTTTCAGAGAGATTTGTTATTTAATTTTATTAAAGATTAATGAATTAAATTCAATGTTTAATTTTTCTTTTTACTGTGTTTAGGGAATAGATCGTTTTGAAATTCGTATAAACTAAACCATTACTATTGCTCCAAAGTGTCCGTATTTAAAGTATGTGGGGGAAAAACGTAATTTTTTTTGATATTATCGTATCGATTTTTAAAGATTATTTGTGTTTTTAATAAAATGATAAAGATTTCACAATTTGTGAACATATAGGTAATAAAAATAACCGAATTTGGTACAGTCAACGACGTACTCTACCGAGGACAAACGCCGCCATTTCTAAACATCGATTAGAGAATGATAGTCGATAATCAACTAAATTATCGATATCTTCAAAAATAGAGAGTATGAGTATTTACTGCGTCGTTGTTTCTTCTTAATTTTCACACAATTCACCATTTTTTATTCCAAGTTTATCTTATTTTAATACTTAAGTACCCATTTTAAATCGATTTTTACGCTTATTAATAGAAAAAATTTGATTATTCCACCAAAATTCATTTTTAAATTAAATAAAACAAACAATTAATCGATTTTTGGACAAAAAAAAAATTGTTAAAAAATTGACTAAATTTTAATAATTTCCCAACAAAAAGCACAAAACCATGAAAACAAAATTAAAAATCGATTAAAATTAATTAATAAAACCTTAAAACATTTAGTCTCCACCTCCCATCGAAAACGAGGTCGAATAAATTATGTAAATTATTATCTCGGACGATATGAAATCCTAACATAGAAATGGCTACCATTTACAACATCAACATGCAATCCCTTGTAATAAAATGTACAAACATTTTTTCCCAATTTCGTTATTACTTTAACCCTCCCACTACACATATAGTCTCATGACCGGCCAAGTGGGCCGCCCGATTGAACTGGTCCTGCCGCAGGGAAAAAAGATGCGCGGACCATACCAAGGCGGACAAAAGGAAATCAGGGTGGGGGATAATCAGAAATCTCTCAAATCTACACCTTAAACTTGCCTTTAACTCACATACCATGATCTTAAAGTTTAATATAATAAAGTATGAACACATTTCCATGTAAATTAATGAGAATTGGAAAGAATTTGTTGCGGATTTGAAAGATATTTGAAGATAAATTTAGACAAGTGAAAGGAATCTTACCCACCTCGAAATCCAGTCGCTCAAGTCTCGTTTTGAGTCTCGCGTCGCTTATGAGAAAGAACGAGGTCCAGAATCGAAGATGGCGGGAGTGGGTTTGATTTAAAAAGTTGTGTAATATAAAGTACACGTTTCCATGATGGTTGAAATGTAGAAAAAAACATGGAAAGTTTTCAATAAACAATATTTGAATTGGGAGAAATGTTGGATTGATTTGTAACTTGTCCTTTCTTTTTGTTGAAGAAAATTGAGCAGAGACAACTGACTTGTTTAATTTTGCTGCTAGGTAATGATTATTAAAATGATAATATTAATAGTAACTTGAATTAATTCTTTTTTATTCTCCTTTCTATAGTTGTTTGTCATTCCCCAATGCCACCCAAAAAAATTAATGTTGGAAAGTGTTTAGGTGAACAAAAAGGTGAAAATTTTATTAAATTTCCATTTTTATCACTCACAAAATGAAAAATGACTAGTTTTTATAAATTTTAAATTTAAAGAATGTATTAGATAATTTTTAAATTATTTTAGTTGTTATAAAATAAGTTTAATGGATATTTTAGTGATTTAATGAAGTATAATTATGAGTATTTTGCATTTAAAATATTGAATTTGTATTTCTAATCAATTATTTTAACTATTTTATATTTTTATAAGATTAATTAATATTAAGTTAAAAATTATCTTAATGTCTATGTATCGAGGATAAGATAATTCTATAACCATAGTAACATTGTATTGTATTCGTAAACATTGAAATAATTTTAGTTTAAAATAATTGCTATTTTTACTAAGTCTATTATAAAAATAATGCTTATTATTATTAAATATTACTTTAAAAATACTTTTTATACATTTACAAGAAACATTTAATTGAAAAAATAATTTTAAAACAACTTTGTTTTCTTATTTTTAAATTAAAACCGTTATAATTAATAAAGCAAAAAAATTGATATTTAACCCACAAAAATATATCAAAAACTATAGAAAAGATAAAAGTATATAGAAAAACTAGTGATTATTTAAAAATTTGTATGAATATTTCTTAATTATTTATTAACTTTCTTTCTTTTAGGATGTAAAGGTTTTCAAGATGTATATCTATCCACAATACACAGTGGTGAAAAATCAAAGCGAGAAACAAAAACACCAAAACCTCGCGCTGCTGGTAAACTTCTCGCTTATACCACACCGAAGCGAATAGATTATGTGCCAAATACTCCCAAAAGGATTAATAATTCATCAAAACTATTACCAACACCAAACCAATCGAAAAAGGAATCATCTTTACCGAAATCCCAACAGCAACAACAAAAATTTCGCGAAGAAACTATTTTGAATTCTCCGAAAACAATCAAACCACCACCCAAAGGTCTACTATTCCAAACAGCATCGGCAACAACCATTCTACAAGGACCTAAAGAAACGGTTGTAGGCGTTTTAACTAAAAGAGATTTACAAAGTTCAGCTTTTAGTCAAGATCCGAACAATGATAGGACCAAAACTCAGCGAATTCTGCAATGGCTGCGTGACTGCGAAATTGCTCAAGATCTCGAATCGGAAGAACATATTCTAATACCAACTATATCAAATCCCGCAATTGTTGAACCGGAACCGAGTAAATGGCTTCGAACGAACGAAGTTAAGCGCAATCCTGGCGTTGAAAATAGCAAACTGGCCAAAGGAAAAGCGGGGCAGTTTAGTAAAATACCGCAGATGGGAAATATTATTGATAATAAGAAATATTTAAATGTTGGAAAATCAGTGGAAAAGCGGAAGCGTAGTAATGCAGAATTAGCGGTTGGAGTTTTTGAGATAGATGGACACCACCACCACCACCACCACCAACAACAACAACAACAACAGCAGGGTATGAGTAGTAATAAATGCGTGAGCCGCCATGTTGCTGATGTTTTGGATGATTCAAATGTGAAAAAAGTGAAAAATTGGAATCCGTCCTTGAGCCCTGTTCTAAACAGTGGGAATTCTAAAAGGCAGCAAAAGGTGTTTAATTTAGATTAACAAAAATTATCTATTTATTTATACATTTAAAAAAAATTAAACCTTACTAAATTCGAGAAATAAGTTAAAGAAAATTTGAAAAAATTTGAAAAAGTTTAAATTTCCTTCTTTTGTGTATATTATTATCATGTAAAAAAAAAATGAAATATTTAATTAATTTTCTTTTTTCAAATATAATTTGTATATATTTAAAATTTTTTTCTAAGATTAAAGACAAACGACAAGTTGGAATGAATCTCATTGATGGAGATGATGGTGAAGAAAAGGGAAAATTCGTGTCAAAGCTCCCAGCTCGAAGGGGTTCCAATTTTCTACTCAAATCTGATGTTTCTTGGCTGCGAAGGGAAAAGCAACTTAAATCTTTAGTAAAGGAAACTCTTTGTTTCGAGCAACGGAGGATGTCGCGGGATAAGTGCAGATCAAATTGGTGGATTCCTTTAAAATCGTCGTCCATGACTCAAAACTTGTTGACTGCTGCTGACAGTAAAGCGAATCGTAGGAAAAAAAGTTGTCAAGCTTGTGCAGTAACATCGTCTATGTCTCTTGATGCTGGTTGCCAATTTAAATATAGAGTAAATCATTGAGTTAGATTTTTAAAAATTGGGTCCAAAATAAATGTACACAAGCAACTGATCATTTAATACAGGTTTTAAATAGGGTGTAGCAAAGAGGCAGTGTTCCTCATAGTGAGGCTTCTCAATGGCCCTGTGCAATGACTAAAAAAATAAAAAAAAATAAAACCGCAAGCTAACATGGACCCCTATACACCTCAATGACAGCACTGGCCTAATTATGCCACTGCTAGGCCCGTCCCTGCTTATATATATCAGGGATGATATTTAATTGTTGCCTCAGGTCGAGATCTAGTCTCTCTGCGACCCCGGTTTTATGCCAGCTTTAGATATCAAAATTGATGCTTAATCTTTATGCTTTGAAGATAATTTAAGAAAATTTATTAACTCGAGAAAATGATTTCTGTCTCTTTCATCTTGACTATTTCTAAAGCTGGTACTTTCCATGTTTTCTTGTATGCAGTTTGTGTAGTCTGATTTGTTCACTCAAAATGGCTGCTTGTTTTGAAAGTTACAGTTTGTGTACATTTATGGCCTACTTCATAAAGCTACATTTTAATGATTTTAAACTTCCGAGTTAAAACATTCTAATGTACCAAACTAAGCTTAGTTTTAACTCTAAATTTTGTAAGCATGGATCTGACTGACTCAATTTGATCACATCATATTTAAATTTTTCAGCCATTTTATATATAAGTTAATCTTTGGTTTAAATTTGACTAGCCAAAATGGCCAGTTAAATTTAAACCATTGTCAAGTGTTTGGTGCAACAGAATTTTGTTTAATCCAAGTTTAAATACAAGATTACATTTATTTTAAATTAAACTGTTGGTACAAAAAACAGTAAATTAAAACATGAATCAGAATAACATAAAAATAAAAAGGGTAATAGCTAGAGGGGTGCCATTTGTGCCCCTCTCCATGAGTGCAATTTTTAAGGATGCACAAAAATCATTCAATATATAAATTGCAACACGTGAAACCTGACATGACAGGGGGCATAAAACATGTAAAATGGTGAGATCTGTCAAAACCTGACTACAAGACTGCTCTTTTATATGGCTTATTGCTATAATGGCCTTTTTTTTAATTATGGCTGGGCTTCGATTTACAGCCATGGTGAAAAATACTACATGGTAATAGGAAAAACCGAATAAAAAACAAAAAAGTTAGGGACCACATCTAGTCAGGGCCCTGGGTAGTTGCCATTGGATTTTTACTGGTTTTCGGTTTTGTAAAACTATATATCTATGAAAATAATTACAAATGCCATTGCAAGTCTCTTATACACACATTTTTTCAATAAAATGCAAATAACTTAAAATTATTACTTTAAAATTTACTGCTAAAATTTTGTATAGGGACTTACTATTTAGAACAATAAGCAGAAATTATATTTCGGCCTATCCTTAAAGAAGAATTGATCATTTTTTTAAAGTTGTTCATAATTTTGATTATAAAAGTCCACTTTATGATCTACAAATGATTAAATGGTCATAAAATAAGTATCATCAAATGATCAAAATTATGATCAGGAAACAATTACTAAATGATTATAAAATGTTAGAAAAATGATCAAATATTATTTTCAACAAAGTCCTTATTGCAATACTAAATTATATTTATACATTTACATTTGTAAAATAAAAATCACTGAAATTAATACGCATTTCTTTCAGTTAAAACGAAAATACTTCAATTATTTGCTTGAAAACTTGATAGCAAGTAGAGTCCTTGAGGCAAAGATGGATCTTTATTATGATGAAAAACTTAAGAGAAGAAGTTTTAATAAGTGGAGAGAGAATATTGAAAAAGAGAGCAGTTCAAATTCATCCCTTATGAGGTAAATGAAACCATATAACCCATTTATATGTATTATTCTATTGATTTTTTTATTGTTTTAGGAAATTTCAAGTGGCCGAAGATAATTATACGTGGAATTTAGTTTGGTCTTCATTTTTCAAATGGAAAGAATGGACAAAGCGTCAACGTCTCAAACGGCAGTCATGGAAAAAAGAAAATGGAGCACAGGATAGATTAAGGGAATTCATCATCATGGCCACTAGTCGGATTAGAAAAGTCAGTAAGGTTTTTGTTAGTGTTTTTTTTATTTTAACCAACTTTTAATTTTTTACTCAATAGAATAGTTCACCTATTCCGAATAAAATTGAAAAGAACAGAAGTCCAAGTCAATCTCCATTTTCCGATAAGACAATTGCAAATTTAAGTAACAAAACGCAAAGATCAGACAACAGAAAGTCAATCCAATCTGTGAAAACTTCTCCTTGTTCATCAAATAAAACTCTTCCGGCTCATCTGAAATCAGCAAAAGTATCAATAAGATCTGAAACTAAGTTCAAGCCACTCTCTAAACGAGAAAAAAATCAAAAAGGTGTGTTAAAATAGAAAAATCAAATCCTGCCATGTTTAACAGTAAGATCTGATAAATCATTTCAAGTAAACAAATTTTTCTTGCGAAAACCATTTATAACAGGTTGCTAGGCCTCTCGATTTGGGCAGAAATTTCCCAATTTAGAAATTAGTGAAAATCCTGCTTAGTTTAATGTAATTTTAGAACATTTTGAAATAATTCATTTCAGTTCAAAAAATTTTATATTGTGCAAATAATAATAAACTGTATTCCCGAGTAGTTTTTTGTAGATAGAACTGAAATTTCCATTAACAGGTGATATGTAATTTTTTTATTTCTTTAACAGATGAGAAGTTAACCGACCTAAATAAAAATTTTAATTTAAATTCAAATTTGAGAACTACAGTACGAAAGGACAGATTAGGAGACCGAACTGCTACAGCCATTTCTCGAAACAATGTTACATCAATTTCAACCAGTGAGAAGAGAAGAAAAAATATCGAAGAAGAAAGAAAAAAAAGAGAGAAACATAAAATAAACGAAATTGAACAAAAAAAAAAATTAGACGATATGTATAAAAAGCGAGTAAATTTTGGGTATTCGCATGTTGCTGTAAAATGATTAAGTTTTAGATACAGATTTTTGAAGATTGAATCAAAAAATAAAAAGCCCAGCTCACAATCATTCTCATTCATCACTTCCTAGCCACTTTGTATATGGTAGTTTATAAAACTGCCATAAAATTAAAGATAAAAAACAAAATTAACAATAATTTTTATAATAATAATGACAAATCTGTGCCTGAATTATTTTTGTATAAATTAAAACATGGAAATAAAATTTTTGGATTTAAAATAAGTGTACAAAAGTTATTTATTACACGTATTTCACTTAAATAAACAAGCATTTGTTGCGAAAACTTTTATCTATGCAAAAAGGTAAGCAAAATAAAACGAATAATGCAAAAAATATGCTAATCAAATTATTTGTCAACTCGTAAAATCTAAAGTTAAAACCCTGAATCAAATTCATTTTCTTTAAGTAATAAAAT
>JAQFZN010000349.1:0-33587 GCA_034687075.1 Geophilus carpophagus
AACTCGATTCTTGACAATTTCAGATTATGTAACGTGATTGAACATGCTGTAGCAAATACATACAATAGCATAGTTGTTTACATTTAAAGCAGTTAGAACATTATAGAGAAAGTATTTTAAGATTAAGATCAACTTGTTTGACTTTTAGTTTTGAGTTTTGGAAATGATTGTCTATGTGTGTATGCTGTGTTTCGGAATACCCGTTAGACAAATGGGATTGATAAAACAGAATATTTATCAAGTTGGATTGGAGACATTGAGTAAGTACAGTTCATGGTTGGAATTTGGTTACAGCTACAGGCTTCTGTTTGATTAACCAGGCCACGAATCCATTCTTGACAGGTTTAATATAGTAAAAGACAATTTACAACAAGGTTACGTGCTGGGTTATGTGAAATTGAACAAAAAAAAAGAGTAGAAAAAGAAAACAAAGCAATTGTGTTGCTGATATGTAATGCAATGACCTTTTAGAATGGATATTTTTATTTTTTAAAAGATAAAATACATGTAAAATGTTTATTACACGTAAAAAAACGATCGAATTTTCATTTGCTACTTTATTCTTTATTTATTTATAAAGAAAAATAATCCATTAAAACAATTTTATTTCAAAGATGGATTTAGAAGATTTTTGTATTTTTCAAGTTAAGCTTATTAAATGTTATTATAAGGGTATTAGTTGTTACATTTTTGTTTAATTTAAAATTTTATTATAGATGAAATAAATACAGGTATTAAAAAACATAAGTAACTTAGGTGCTTTATGCTTTAATACCATTCCGCTTCTTTTTATATATTTATTTTTCTCTATTATTTATTTACGATTTACAATTCAAGTCTGTTAGAACTAAGCTGAAGAGAACAAATGAGGTTTTCCTTATAAGCTCCAACTGCAACTTGAAATAAATCAAATTAATGTAATGAGGCGGCTTATTTAATTCATCCGAGTCAATGTGTAATTTAGTTACGCGAAAATAATATAATAAAAATAATGGTTGAAATTTTTTTTCCTCTTTCAGTTGGTTTATTTTGACAGATGATGGTCGTTCGATTAGTGTCCAAGCTTCCACCAGAATTCGACCAGCAGGTGGCAATTTACTTCTAGACAATGTTCGCCCTTCAGACAGTGCAACTTATGTGTGTTTTGTCAATAACACAGTTGGCAGCGAGAAGATTGACACAATTCTTACTGTTATAGGTAATTTATTTTTCATATTTTCAACTTTCTATTTACTTATTGTTATTGTCTGCGTGCTGAAAAGTTTCCTGAGTTTGAATTCAATCAGCTTCAACTTTGTATCTGTTTTTTTTTTAATACAAACTCTGCTCAATACTGAGTTAGGGGATAAAGCAGTTGAGCACAATACATTTAACTGATTTGCCAGTATAGCAGCGAAGCTGATAGTGATGGCCTTGGTTGAATTCAATGGAAAACTGATGCCTACTTAGTAGATAGAGCCATGATTTGATCGGAGTTAAGTCGGAGATTAACATTGGAATTCCATAGTGGGCTAGATAACTCCTGTTGTTACACGATAAAAGCGCAGCGTCAATCAGCCACTCTTTTAAAGAGTGTTATCATGATATCATATTATTGGTGATTTAATCACTGCATCTTTTGTTATCAGTTTTATAAGATGAATTGAAATTGATTGTATATTTGATTTTGTATTGTTTTTGCACGTTTTTAATGATAGGAGAGCAGCTTTAATTGTGATAGTGTTGCTATGGTTATACAGGAGGTTTAGCAATGAATCTAAGATAAATATTTTAAAGTGCTGTTTTGTTGATTATGTATTTACTGTTATTTCATTTTATTAAGTAATAATTAGTAGAAATCATGGGATGGTTTGTGATAAATTGTTTTTTTGATTAGTTGTTAATGAAATGAGGTAGTTAACCATTGGGTAAAGTGAAACTAATGTATCACGCCATCACAAAATGGAAATACCATTTTAATTATCATTTTGATTTTAATAACGTTGATTACACTTTTATAAATTGTTATAAATCGCATTGAAACAAAGCACGGACTCGTCTCGTTAGAAATTCTAACCAAAACCGAAATGATGCATCGGTTGCGCACTGTTGTTAGAATTTGAAATTGATGACGTGGATACAGCGCCGTGTTTTGGTAAAAATTGGAATGAGTTTTTGATTTCGTTCTACGAGTACAGTATGAATGTTGATGCGAATTTGAATGAGACTTGGGCGGAAAATTAGTTACAATTCAGCTACTAGAGGGATTTATGACGTAACAAAACCACGCTCTATAGTGAAATACATAAGGTATACAAATGTGAGTTTACTACGTCACAACTCCGTAAGCAACAAAACCGCCCAACCCTGTGTTTATGCTGACCACGGCCATTTTACTGTTTAATAATATTCCAATGTTTACAATTCAAACAGGAAATTGTAGGTTGAAATAGGAATTAATTTCTTGAGATAAATTCGCAAGGTAACGAAATGAAATGTACAGACATGAAATGAAATAATGGATAATTTGTTACAGTGGGCAGTTAGTTAACTTGTCCGTTGAGTTTATGGGTTGGCAATTTAAAATGGTGTGAAACGTGCCGCCTCATTTGCCAAGTGATAATTATCCCGATTACATTGTCGCTGAGTTTTGGCTTTACAGAAGAGCCTAGATAACAACGGACGACAGCTTACATGGATCATTTGATCGCTCACTGACACGTGAATATAGCAGAAAAGCGAGACATCTTTAAAAATGAGTTGGTAACATAATTTCCAAAAGAATGAGGAATTATTAGAATGAGTCGAGAATGGTGCGCCGCTTTGGCCCTGGCCAAATGCTTAATGACACACTAGAGGAAGAGCGCTATAGGATGAATATGATTGCACAAGTTGTGCTCGGTTTCTCACTCATTTTGATTTATTTCATCTTTTGTACGAGTAGATTTAAAAGTGAATTCCGTCAACTAATTTATTTAAATTTCTATGCAAATCCCAATGTTCACTCTTAATTTTAAATGAAAAATTTGAAACGTTTTTTTTTATATTTCATTTTGGTTTCATCACTTTTAAAATTGTGCAATTTTGTTGCGAGTTTGAACAAATTAATGAATATGATATTTCAAATTTTTATGCAAATTTTTTTCCCTTTTTTAATTTTTTTTAATTTTTTATAAAGATACGTTGAAGATGAGTTTTTTTTTATTTTAATATTTTTTCCGAGTTTTAATTCAAATCTTTCATCATCCTTAGATGAAAGATTTTTTTATTTTGTATTTTTTTATTCAGAAGATTGAAATTTGCAATTTGTGTATTGAAAATCGAATGTTTTCTTATCCTCATATCAATTACACTTATTTCTAGGAAAAGTTTTACCATAAGTAGCTAATGGAATTTTTTTTCTTAGGATTTAAGTTTCATTCCAGCTTTGCGGATATTGAAATGAGAAATTCGATACGGTTTCGCATTTTCTATTTACTGATTTTAAGCTTTGCGAACGGAAATTGTACGTAAACAACTTCTTATTTTACACGAATTGAATTTTTATGCTGTGCATAAAACACTTGAGGCCACATATTACTGTTAGAAAGTTTATTCAATTTTGTTGTACTCAAAGTTTTGATGAATTTACCTTAGCTTCATACCCTTAGGTTAATTTCTATCTCGAATGAAAATCGCATTTTTTGAATAAAATTTGCCCATTGGATTATTATTACAAACCGACAAAGATGAACCGTGTTAATTACATGAATATTTCAGGTAAAAAAATGTTAATTTAAAAAAAAAAGTAATTGAAGCCAAAACTTTGTTTCAGCTAATTTATATTGGATTTTTTCTTTCAGATTTTACGTTTATTAATCATTTTACGTCGAGATTTTTAATTATATGCGTAAAAGAAGGAATAAAAAAAAGCTTTAAAAAATGGATTAAAAGTAACGTCGCTTCTTTTATAATCTTTTTTTTTCCTTGTAGACTTTACGGAGAATTAATGCGAGATTTATCGTAAGGAAATTTATCGAGCCTGTATTTTAAAATTTACATTAACAGTGCGGCACGTGCAGTAGACAAGTTGTTAAATTTATGTTAGCGTTTATTGAGTTGAGATGAAATGTTCTTTTTTATTTTTTTTTACTTTTCGTTTAAAGAAAATGCTTATTTCTTAAACGTCGAGTCTCATAATAATAAACATCTTTGGTTCTAATTAAGAGAGATTCATTTTCTTTCATTTCCTTTTTCTTTTTAGCGTAGAAACACTTGAGAAAATCGTTACATTTCATTATACAGCACGACACTCGAATGAAATTACGTGTCAAAAACCATTTTGCACATTTTTCTCTCATGTTTAATTTGTTAAAAAATAAAAAGAGATTAAGAGAAAAGTTGAAACATTTTTTAAAAAATTAATTATATCATTTTCATACTTTATTTAGTCGATTAACTTTAAAAAATTTAAATTCTAAATGTGTAAAATGTAATTTAATTTCCTGAATAAAATATCTTTTTATTTTTAACCCATTTTTTTATTTTTTTCTAGATAGAGCGTTAGAGATTTGTTTCCTGCTGCGACATTGTGCATAAAACACTCTCCAGGAGTCCTTTTTTCCCTCCATTATGTGGTGCAAACGCGACTGATTTATAACTAAGAGATTTTCTCTCTCTTTATTTTTTGTTTATGTGTTGATGTGGCCAGCTCCCTTATCAGCTTCCATTCAACCTCATCAACAAGTGGTGGACCTTGGCAAACCAGCATCGTTTCAGTGCATCACCTCTGGCTACCCCATTTCGTCGGTCAAGTGGCTCAAGAATGGACAAGATGTCTCTGGGGAAAGAACCTCTATTTTGTCGCGTGATGTGCTTCGGGTCAACGGTGCAGGCCGGGAAGACCGAGGCATGTACCAGTGCGTGGTCAGCAACAGCTATGAGTCGGTTCAAGCCTCGATGGAAATGCGCTTGGGAGGTGACTAACATCTATTTACACTTTTCGTCCCTCCTTCATCCTAGTTAATGGTCTCGAATCGCTCAGGGGATTTGAACATTCGACACGCTTTGCCTTTTCTTTTCACAAAAAACCCCAGCCATTGAAGGTTGTGTGGAGAAAGCAAAATGGAGAAAAGTTTGGAAATAAATTTAATTTTCTTTCTTTCTTGATTTTTTTTACAAAGAAAAAATAAAGAAATGGAAATTTAAATTTGTTGAATGTAACTAAAATTCTGACTACAGATGGCAACTAATAATATAAATTACCCGGATGTAATCCAATTTTGAAATTCAAATAACTATTATTTCAAAATTATCTGAAAATGAAACATTTCATCAGACATTTAAATTTATTGAATAAAAAATAAAAAAATGTTTATAATAAATTCAAAATTATTGATAATATACTTGTCACGGGAGATAATGATCTGATTATTTTTCTTGACTGACATATTTATCATTTTGAATAAACAAAAGTAATTAAGTTGCCATAGTTAGCATCAATCAAGATTCACCTTTAAATAGAAAGGGCAAAAACTATTTACAACATAAAAGAACTAAAATGTAAGCACAATATTCTGCGTACTGAAAGCTTTTCAGTAATTAGGTTGTAGAAAATAAAGTTGAGCTTATTTATATCGATTCAGCATCTGTCCTTTACAAATTAAATAGAATGCTCATCCAAATTTAATAAAATACGACAATCATTTAATAAACTCACTCTTGACAGTCATATCTTTTATAGAGCTCACTGTCACTTTACTATCGATGAATTGAATCAATATTTCTCAACTTCTCGACCAATTTCATTTTGCTATTTGCATCTAAAGGATGTTGTTTCTCCATCCGATCTAAATAAACGTTAAAAAGATGGGCAAAAGTCAAATAATTGTTCGTCAGAGTGAACATTTTGTTCTTTTTCTCTTCTTTGTAGACATTTTCCCGGTTCTTCATTCCACTTTTACGGAGACAGTCGTGCAAGCAGGAAGTGTCGTGTCCCTCAAATGCGTCGCTTCCGCAAGTCCAGCGCCGCTCGTTTCGTGGACATTGGACGACGAGCCCATCAAAGCAACGACTGGCGACGGAAATGGGGTGCGCTTCATCGACCACAGCGTCGACGGAGAAGGAAACGTGCTCAGCGTACTTAACGTGAGCCGTATACAAGTGCAAGATGGTGGCGAATACGCTTGTGCAGCTAAAAATAAAGTGGGCAAAATTGTTCACTCGGCTAGAATCAACGTCCATGGTAAACAAAAAAAAAAGTGTAAACACAAAAAGGGTTAAATGTTATTGTTTGTTTGTTTGTTTTTTCTAATTTAAATTGGGTTTACAACAATTAGAAATCTATGGAATGAAAAAAGGGAAAAGTGGTGATCAACATTCCCTCGTGTTGTAATGTGTACATTTACATAATCTTTGTTGTTTCATCGTAATCACAATTTTAATTAGCCACTTTAGTTTTAACAGGTTTCTTGAATAGCCTTTCGCGGGTTGTGCACATGGCAGCAAGTGTGTGATTTGTGATAGACACACACCCGTGTGCGCTGCTCTCACAATTTGAATTACGAGACGATATTTTTACGTTGAAATAATCGATTCTGAAATTATTATTTTTTTATGTTTTTCGTACCAGCTCTTACAACATGAAACCGCCATCTTTAATTTTTTTATCTACTCATCTATTATTTTATACTCTTCTCGTAAACGGACATTGATTTTCAGTAAATGGATAAATGCTTAAAAATGATGACTTTATTTAATTTCATTGACAGAAAATGAGTTTTAAAATTGATTACCGTAATTGGAATTGAAAATGTATGTTTAATTAGCGTAATTTATGTCATTGTTTACATGGTTGTAGACGAGAAGAAAGAGCTATTCTTTTAGTTGTCTACTTATTCGATGCCATTAGACCTGTTATTGGTTTTACGATTTTTTTATGTTGTTTTTGGTGCTTTTAGGCCGTCCGTACATCCGCCCATTTCGCAGAAAATCGGTGGTAGCCGGAGAGGATGTGGTGATCAAATGTCCTTACGCTGGTCATCCGATCGAATCGATTCAATGGGAAAGAGGTAAGAAAAATCGATGAAAAGTAATTTTAGTAGTAGTGAGCTTCATCTCATCATATCGATCGTGCTCCAACCCGCAAAAGATTTGTTATCAGCCATCATGGGACAAAGCACGACATAGAAGAATGGAATTTTTTTACAATTTCGATATAAGTCAATGGAAAGGGATTTATTTGAAGGGAAATCGTGTTTAATTTTATGCAAATACTCTGTATCTCATTATTTTTATTGAAATTTTTTATTTCTTGTGATTTAGGAGGTCGAAAACTTCCCACAGATCATCGTCAAGTAGTGTTTCGTAACGGTACTTTACTTGTACGAAGTGTGCAAAGAGTACCCGACGCTGGAACATATACGTGTATGGTTCGTAGTCCCGATGGTGTGACCGCAACCCAGGACCTGGAGGTAATGGTGCGGGGTGAGTAGCGCACAGGTACGGCAGTACGCGTCACCCAAACCTTATATTAATTAATAATCCTTGTTGTTGTTGCAGTCGAATCAGAAGAATGCTTTAATATTAGAATTTGTAAAAGTTTGTAAAAATTTGTAAAAATTTTGCAAATTTTTCTGATTGGTTTAATGTTGCACTCAGGAGCAATTAGTGGAAATGGCCTTAACCAATGGCGAATAATAATTTCAGTATGAAAATAAAAAAAATTCTTAATTGGTTTGTCGAGTGTTTCCTCAGGATAGCTGTAAAACGGAAATAGTTTTGGTGCGCGTGCAATTTGCACGTCAAGAAATATCTCGTCAGTGCAGAGAAATGGCATTCTTCTGGTTGCCCGAGTGCAAATTAAGGACACGAACATTATCTCGGGTGTGCAGTCATCTCACCGTGGCCCCCCTACCGTTACAAACCAAATCCTTTTCTCCGATAAATCCATCAAATGTTAAAACCTATCTTAACTCTCAGCTGCTTTAAGCCCCTTTAACTTGAATATGTTTATAGTTTAATTAATTAGATGCAGTGGCAGATGGATATTGAAAAGTGAGTGTGCTTGTATCGCGGATGAATGCAAGTTTGGTTGCGGTCACCTAATATAAATGGAAATGATCCGTCGGTGATGCGAGCGACTTGGCACAAGTGAAGAATGTATGGAATTTTAGGGTTAATTTAGTGAGGCCATGGTGGCAAAACTGCACACTTCGTTATTTTTCTTGAAACTTTTCTGCTCAAATTGATATGTTGAAATGTTTCATTTATTTATTGCTAACTTGAAACAGATTTAAGACGACGTCTCGTTGGAATTAGTGGAATTATTATTATTATTTTTTTTTCTTTTTGAAAATGAAAAAGCAAATTTGATTTTTATTTCAGTCACTCGCCGTGCTCGGAAATGGAATTTTTTTTTTTTTTAATATTCTTAATGGTGTCTCATTTGGTTTTAGGTGGTATTTAAATGGATTTTGGCGCTGATAATTTGCTTCGTTTAAAGAGATTTTTTTTTCTTTTTTTATTTAAATATATTTGAAGTAAAGATAATTTGCGCCTTTGCCACTAGTTGAAAATTACAAAATTTTTGGTTGTTTCGTTTTATTCACTCGGTTGAACCCGTACAGGGTAAATTTGCATACGAGTTTTGGTGCGAGAAAATTGCGTCGTGTTCGCTTTCATGTCTAATGTCAGCAAAAATGATGTAATTATCTTGCACGAAGCATCCGTGTAATTTATTTAAATAGTAAACACACCAACCCTTAATAGGAATTTCACTTTTCTCCCAACAACCAGACGTATGTACAATGACATCTTTTGAAGATGAAGAAGAAATGAAAAAAAAAAATCGTTAATGAGGCTTCCTTTCTCTCGTTTAGTATTTACAAAATGACATCGTTGGCCATGTTTTTATTTTTATTTGTATTTATATTTGTGTTATAATATACTTTTTATTTCACTTGTATATGGCGCTTTTTATTTTTATTTCATATTTTTATTTTATTTTATTTTCAGGGTAGGAAAAATTCGGATATCCAGTACAGTTTTGAATGAGTATTGACAAAATGTTGACGTTTTTATCATTCACAACTCTACTGGGTATTCGTATTTATCCATCCCTGTTTTTATTTTTTTTTAAATTTAACTTAATTTATTAATTTATTTATTTATTATTTTTAAGTGTTTTAATTTAATTATTTCAAATGATTTTGTTTATTTTATGTTATTTTTTAGTTTGACATTTCCCTTTTTTCAGTCCCGCCAACGATTATGCCCTTTTCGTTCCCCGACGAGCAATTGCACATCGGGATGCGTGTCCGCGTAGTTTGCGTCGTGAGTCAGGGCGACGTACCGATGACCATCACCTGGCTCAAAGATGGCCAACCCATCCCAGGCGAACTGGGCGTGTCTGTGCAAATGCTTGACGAATATTCAAGTTCGCTCGTCATTCGAAGCGTCACCTTGCGGCACAATGGCAACTACACTTGCGTGGCGAGCAATGCTGCGGCGGCTGCGTTCCACTCGGCGCTCCTGCACGCGAACGGTCGGTACCAAAAGCATCCCCGCATATTTTTGCCCCACTCCTCTTAAATCCCCCGTTTTTATTTCCGTCCCCTGCTCTTGTGTATAAAGATTTTTTCTTTTCTTTTCTTTTCTTTTCTTTTCGTTTTCTTTTATTACGCAATGCAGCAAGGAGCTTCTTATCAAACCATAAGACGGGGTTGCAAGCACGACAAATTTTATTCTCATGTTTACGTATTCTTTGCCATTATTTGTAAGTGGATGGATTCTTTTCATGTCCCGTTTGGTCGATTTTGGATTCCTATCTGTTTGGTTTGATAAGGAATCTCCGTGAAATCCCGCCACCTTCGAATGAGCCAATCAATATTTTGTCCCCCGGTTGGTTTCAATTCGTTGCAGTTCCACCTAAGCTCAACCCACCCCCTTTCCAAGAGATTGTGTTAGACGAAGGGGCGCAGGCACGGCTCGTGTGCGCCGTGCTCGATGGTGACTTGCCCATCACGTTCACGTGGTTGAAGAACGGGCGCGAGGTGACGTCCGATTCCCGTGTCGCCACACGCGACTTCGACGAGTTCACTCACGTGTTAACCATTAGTAAAGCACATTCTGAGCACTCCGGAAACTACACGTGTATAGCTCACAACGACGCCGCCTCGGCCCGCTTCTCCGCCCGCTTAGTGGTCAACGGTAAATAAAGAGTCGAATACGACTAATAATAATAAACACGAAAAATAAATAAACAATTCACTTTATATATATTTATTATATATTGATACAGTATATATACGTTTTGAACCTTGTTTTTGTTCTTTCCTTTTATTTATTTGGTTTTTGTTATTGTAGCAAAAGCATGGTGCATGTATTTAATTGAATGTGAGAATTGTTGCTTGTTTTGTTGAGTTTTTATTTGAAAAGTTGGAACCATTTATTGAATGAATGCTGCAGTATACGTGAGAATATTAAAGAATCCGTGACAGCAATTTAAGGATGAGAAGTTTGATAAGAGTTCTTGACTGTATTTGCATGTTGCACGAGATAGCATTCGAGATAGCAAATTAATTTCGGTCCTCATTCTTCTCGATGCTAACTAGAAATTATGAATATTTGCATAAAGGAAAAAGAAAAAAATAAAAAACCGTAAAGAATATGGCTTTTTGCCAATTTTATTTGCAAATGCTTGAAGCAAAATTATTTTAATTTGTTTCTTTTTTTTATTAATTCTACAACTATTGAAATGATGAAATTGAAAATAATCAATTGAAATTCTCTCAATTGGACCGCAATTAAAAAATTCTTTTTTCCTTTCCCTCACATAAAAGAACTATGATCAAAAATGAATTTTGCACAATTGTGTTTCCCCAAATGCCTTTTTTCCTTCTTCCACCGAGGAACCTAACGTCCCCTATCGATTAATTTGTCTTTCTGCTTCACAGAAAATGCAAATAACTTCATTTTTTTACTGAAGCAGAGAGATGATGAGAGGGCTTTTTTTTCTTTTTTCTTTATTTTTATTTTACTTTCTGCATTTTTTTAAGGAGAAAAAAATTCGTCAGTTTGTCATAACTCTGTAATAATTGTTTTTATTGGTTTATTTAATAAAATTTCATTGCAAACGCAGTGGATTTTTCTATTTCTCCAGTAAGAGCTAAGTTCGGGTTTCATAACTGAGCTGAAACTTTTATTCTTTGCGGAACAAAGCCAACTTTTCATCAGCCTTATGGGGGTAACTTGAAGCCGATGAGCAGTTGTTGGGCGCATGCCGAGAATAGATAGATCCAGTTATAGACTATGGGGGAATGTCCTGCTGATTGCTTATATACTGGACATGGCACTGAGGTGATGGCAGCCCGTCATTGGCTCAAGATTTCCCTTGCCAATAAACAGCGCCTCTTTGTAGGCGACTTAGTTTGGCAAATGGGAGCAACTTTTATTGCTACTCTTAACATTAGTTTTATCTAAGTTTTATTTTAAAGAGACATTTTAAATTTTAACTCTTTTTTTATTGGGTTTTTAGTTACTAAAAATTCAAACTGACGATTTTTTTTAAAAATATTTTTGAGTATTTTAATATCTAGACTAACCAAACCTTTTAAAAACTGTTGAAAAATTAAAAACAAGAATTAGGAAATAAAAGAAAAGAGCAAATAAATATTAAATTTTGATGTGTAGTAATGCAGTGAAGTAGGTTTTTGAATACACAAGGCGGAGCTTTTGAAGGAAATGAAAAGGGTTTGGTTTTTCTAGCGAACGATGATTGCTGTTAAAATTGTTCATTAGATCTAATGGATTTTTTCCTTTATAAAGTGCCGCCAAGATGGCTAACCGAACCCCGCGACACTGAAGTACTGGCCGGCGGTCGAGTGCTTATCGATTGCCAAGCGGACGGGTTCCCGGTACCGAGGGTCACCTGGATGAAAGCAGTAGGTAATCTATGGCATCTTACTTGATAATATTTCATTTTTTATTATTATTATTTTTTTTTTTGTTTTAAATTAATTAATTAATTAAAAAGTGAAACTTTTTTATTTGAAACGGATAAAAAGATTTTCTAAATTGCGCAAATTTTTGAATATACATGAAGGAAGTAATTTTAAAAAAAGATAAGTGCGTGGAAAGGCGGTTGCTAAAAATGCTAATGACAGCAGCTTTTTGGCGCCTAGCTGTGTTGGCACAGGAACGAACTGGTTTAACTCGTGATCCAAACTGAGAGAATTATATTTATAATGGGACCAATTTTCTAGTGCTCTCTTGCGTTTACTTACTGCCGAGCGTCTGGAGACGTGTGGGCTGAGGTTAATTAATGCAATGACAACATCGTTACGTTATGTGGTCATATATCGGCGACAAGAAAAGCTGCTCGATATTCGGAAGTGAAAGAAAGACGCTTTTATAGTTTCCTTATTGGCCGAGGCGCCCTCCTATAGAGTCTAATAAAAAATTTAATGGGAATCTCGTAAAATTTACGACCTTTCATAAAATGCACTTGACATGACCACATTATTAAGCCAGACGGCTGCGTTTCCACCCGCTTACTTTTCACTGCGCATGCGTTTAGTTAATTGGCAGGGCATCGCGTAGTATGAACATTTTGTTTCGTTTAATGGTTTCAAGTAAAGAAAAAAAAAATTAGGAAAAAAATATTTTAAATTGTACATTGTGCCGCGTTTTGTTTTAATCACGGTAATTTATTCATGTGATTGGTGTAGTTTATTAAAAAAAGGCAAAAATGACGAATGGTGATTGCTTTTTCGCTCATATTTCAACGTCATGAAATGAGCTCAGCTGAAAACTAATTCTAAAGATGTGTAGATAACAGAAATATTTATATATTTTTATTTTTCTTCAAACCGACGAAATTATTCCTATTTTCAATTAAATTATTTTTTCAATTCCATTCGGAAAAATATGGGAAAAGTTACACTTAACTTAACTCGAAATTGGCAATTGGCTTGGCTGCAACACTCGTATTTATTCTGCTGTTCTTTTTAAACATTTTCTATTTTAAATCTCTTTAGTTAAAAATCCATTTAAAAGCAAATACGTCCGGGTTTTCATCATGTTTGACAGTTTGCAGATAATGGGGGTGCATAAGAAATGTAGGGGAAAAGCAATGAATGATGGTGCACCACCGGCAACGCCATATGGTGACATTTCTTTGATACACTTGAATTGTATAGTGATGGATTTCCATAAGGATTATTTATATAATAACAGCCATCCCGTCTAAAAATGCCGTTGGGATGTCGTTATCATTTTTTTTCTCTTTCTTGGCTCTTCAAATGACATACACTTACTTTTTGCTTATTCATCATTTTTTTCGAGACGCACATATTTGTGTGGTTGGTTGCATGGAAAATTCAATTCATTGAAAGTAGTGCACGAAGGGTAAGAAGAAGAAGCGAGTTATGGGGATAACGAAGTTGTAGTGGCCGATTGAATCGGACGAGAGCGTTGGCAGCGATCTAAATGCAGAGTAATGTCGAGTTGAGTTGAAGGATTTCTAGTTTGAAAGTAATGGAAAAGCTTGTTGAGGTTCAATGTTCTGTTTACGTGTTCGAACTTTTTATTTTCGAGATACGAACAAAGTGAAATTGGGATTTGGAATTAGCTTTGATTCTAATTGACTCGTTTGATGTAGTGAAAAATATAAAAATAAAAATGTTGATATTTTTTTTATCAGTTTACACTTGATGTAGTTTTGAAATGGAACTTTATTTTGTGTATGGAATGATAAGTTATTTGGTGATGCGAGTTTACGTTTCGTTCCATTGTGTAAGTTTTGAAAATTATGTGCTTTTTCTGTAACTTTTTAAGACGAGAAGAAAAACGAGTCTTGCACGAAATGAGAAACGAGTTTTGCTACTGAATGACAACGAGGTAAACTGTGGGCGTTTGCTGCGGGCAGTGAGGAATTTCAAGTGCATGTTACACATTTTAAAAATGCGTTGCACGAGCCTTAAGTCAAAAGACCATTTTTTTTAAATTTTTATTTTTATTTTTATTTTTTTACTTTTAAACAGGTGATTTTTTATATCGAGATATAACTTAGTTGGTTCATAAAAGACATTTCTTTTGAAATTTAAAGTTTATTTAATTTAATTAGTTATTTACTTTTTAATAGAAAGTGCTATTAATAGTAGTTGGAGTTATCCTTGCGTCATTAGGAAATGGATAAAGGATAATTGTCCATAAGAAATTCGGCACCCGGCCAACAATTTTCCTCTTTTACTCTCACGTGATGGTGTCATTAGTGACAGCTGCTCTTTTGAGCAGCTCAATTAAATGTGAGTGGTCGAGCAAAGTCTCTCGCTCTCGCTCTTTCTTTTTTTTTCTGTTTCATCTTCCAAATTCAATTGTTCTCTAATTGATATCACGCTCAACTTTTTTTTAAGTTATAAGCCGAGTCATTCTGATCTATGAAACCTGGCGTTTTCCTCGTTCTCTATATCTTTTCTAACTTTATACCATTTTTTGTAATTTTTTTGCAATTTTTTGAAAGGAAACTCGGATTTATATTGAGATGATTTATTGTTTCGTTTTATTGTGTTGATGAAGCATTATTTATATTGTAATTTTGAATTTTTTCGGTAAGGAGGATGGGTAAGATAATATTTATCTTAAGTTGCGTTGTAAGGTTTTAATTAAAATAGGTGAGAAATCTAAGTGCATTGCAGTGAAGTTAATTAAAAACTCGCAGGCGGAGCTTTATGAAGTACAGGAGTTTGATGCGATATCGCCATGCAGAAAAGCCACCTTCGGGCAATGTTACTTTATTTTTACACTCCAAGTTCTCAGATTTTTTTTTATTTTCATATAAAATGTGAGCGGTTTTTTTTTAAATGGGAAAATATTTTTTGCAGCGCCGCATTCAGGAAACATTTTTTATGATAAAGCATTTTGAATTTGTATGTGTGCGAGGTACACATTTGTCATTATTGTTTCCTATTCGCTGCGTCTGAACACAATATTTTAAACTATTTTTGAAATATTAATTCAACTTTGTAAATAGAATTAAATTTAAGGGAAACTTTTCCTCAATTGATTTATACAAGCAAAAAAAACTACACATTTTTTTCTTTTATTTTTTATTTATATAAAACTACTTAAAAAGGGAAAGAATTTTTTTAATCACATTATATTGTATCAACAGAAAATGCTCCAGGTGATTACATTGAAGTTCCTCAAGTGAATTCACGTGTACGACAAATGGAAAACGGTTCTTTGCTGGTCACCGAGGCCAGACCTGATGACCGAGGCAGATATTCATGCAGGGCATCCAATGGCGTTGGAACTGGACTTAGTCACGTGATCGTCCTCGAAGTTCGAAGTGAGTAAAATAGTATCGATTTGATTTTTTTTTCTTTTTACTTATTTTTTTATTATTTTTTTAATGGCAAACATTCGTGCATTGGTTGCAATCATTTAGTTGAAATGCAGCAAATGATGATAAAGTGAAGTGGTTAGAAGCATGCAAAATGAAAGTTAAAACTACTTCGCAAGCTGGCATGAGAAACATATGTGAAGCACTTGAGTTGACTCGGGTTTATCACATTGATCTGTGAATACTAGATTTGGTCGCTTTCAAACTGAGATCTAGCACCAGGTGGTGGTGGGGATGGTGGAGTAGGAGGAAATTTTGTCTCATTTTTCTGGTTGCTTGAATTTTCGACTGTTTGATTCGAATCGTAAAGCGAGTTTAAGCCTAGTCTTGCAGAACGAGATTGGTATCATTTTATGTCGACAACAGGAAAAGAATATTTTTAACTTATCATGTGTTTTGGTTGCATTTTAAGTTGAACATCAGTCAACAACAATCTTATCAGCAACTTTAGTATTTTTTTTAACATTTCTTTATTTGTTGTGATGTAATGACAAGTAGAGTTTTGTATAAATATTACATTTGGCTGCTTTAAGGTTTAATCAGAGTGATCTTAAATATGCAAACAGGGAGTTATTTATGAGCTTGTTTCACTGCACCTAGTGCCAAATTAATCAGATTAATGTATGTGTAACAAATAGTTGAATTTTTTTGTTTAAAATTTAAAATTTTAAAAGTGATGTAACACAAATTGTTATTTTAAAACTTTAATTTATTCTCTTTTATTATAAATTTAACAAGTGTTACACAACAACACTAATTGATTTACAAAACCAGAATCTGTTTCATTTGATATTTAAATATAATTTTTTCAATTACTTTTAGTGGCTCCTCATTTCGAAAGCAGAACCCGCAACATGACAATACGTCAGGGCGATCAAGCTGACTTGGTTTGTTCCGCCATTGGAGACACGCCATTAGAGATAACGTGGTTTAAAAACAGAAGGAATTTGAATCAAGAAAATAGTGCAAAGTAGAAACCACTTGACATTTTATATCTATTTTTTTTTTACTCACATGATTGATATTGGTTGTTAGCAATTTACTTCATTTTTTTTTTCAGATACAAGTTGAAAAAAAATAAGACAAAGTACGGAATAGAATCAGTTCTAACCATCTTGGAATCGTCTGGTGATGACACTGACGTGTTTCGATGCGCTGGAAAAAACATCTACGGTTCAGACGAAACACTCATTTACTTGACAGTAACAGGTAAAAATGAAATTAATCTAAATGCACGTCTAATATGAAGGTTTAGATACAAGTTAAGTTAATTAATTAATTTAATCAAGACGCCCATCGGGGAAAGGTGGTATGAAAAGTGAATCTCATTAAGCTGGAATCGCATTTGATGGAAATTTGTCTCACTACACCAAATCGAAACTCGATTCGCATTTTAATTAATTAAATGTTGATTTCATAAATTTTACAGTGTGGTTTTAAAGTATTAAAAGTTTTAATTCGAATATTAGAACACTTGGTATTTTTCTACATTTACACAGAAAGACCGGCACCGCCTCAATCGATCGGAATCATAGAAACGTCAGCTAGATCTGCAAGAGTCACGTGGACCACGTCCTACGACGGCAACAGCCCCATTCACCAGTACGTCGTGCAGTTTAAACCAGCATCAGGTACTTTAAAAGTCGTCAGAGTCACAAGTGGTTCGGTTTAATATTTGTGGCGTGCGGTTATTGCGTTTCAGCCTCGTGGACTGAGCGATCCATCAACGTGACAGTGACCAGTAATGAGAATTCTGTGGTGCTCAGGGATCTGCAGCCTGACTCTTCCTATCAATGTCGGGTGTGGGCCATGAATGCGGCTGGACCCAGTCAGCCTAGTGATGTTCTCAGTTTTAGTACGACCGAGGAAGGTAAATGATGATGTTGAAAATGGAATTGAAATAAATTTTAGTTTGCACCTTGATAATAGATGGAATATTGACGAAAGATCAATATCGTACACACGATTTGAAATGCAATTTAAATTGAATCTGATTTAAACTTGGTGACTTGATGGTTATAACCGTTGGGAGAATTTTGTATGGTAAATGAGAGAAGATGGAGACGGAGTTTAACTATTGTTTTATATTTGTTTTACTGGATTTTAAAAAAGCACATGGTCGGCAACTCATGCACTTAATTTTATTTCATGTTTTATTGAAAGCAGATTGGTTTGTTGGGCAAATGCCCACTAGGCCAGGATTGTATTTGTGGATATAGTCCAATGTATTCATCTAACTTGATATATTCTTCTTGATGAATGCTAAAATTGAACAAAATTAATATTTTTAATACATAAAATATTTTTAAATAAAAAGGTAAACACGTTTTCAAAGTACCTTTCAGTTACAGAATTTGTTGCATCTACATTTTTATCCTTTTTATTATAATTGTGTATCGACCTCGAGCTGTCAGCGAGTGAATTTTAAATATGATTTGAGATTTGAATGAAAAATTCGACGAGGTGACAAAATTTGTGAGCCCCGAGTTCCATTCTGTTATCAGTAAGTGAGCACGAGCTAGTGCCGACCCTGGTGAATGTTGAAATTGACGTGGAAATTATGAGTTTCTGCCCGAGGAACTTTTCGAGGTGGAAATCTGTCGGCACTGGAAACGAATATAATAAACCCTTGTGAATAATAAATAGCACGAGATGATGCTCACAATATCCAAGAATCTTAAAGTATACAACTTTAAACGAATCAATCGTCACAATACCAAATGGACGAATAATTTGTTACATTTCTCCTGCTACAACTATTCTATCGTGTAAACGTTCAGTGTATTTCACTCAGGCGCAGCTGGTTCACTAAAGAGTAAACACTGCAATATCCCCTAGTTTTGGCGGGTGCTTAGGGCTGTGAGCTCTTCCGCCCTGCTGCGTTTCTCTACACTTGATCACGAGTTTAAAGTCGTCCATCTATTACATTGTCGAACAATTTTCTAGATTAAAGTTGATTTTTTTTTCATTGGATAAAGTACGAGTAAAAAAAGGGAAACTAAATTCCTTTATTTTCTACATTAACACCGTTTCTTTTCTTATATTTTTTTTCTTTGGTTTTTTTTTATAGCTCCCGGTGGACCACCGAGGAACGTGCAAGTGGAAGCGACTGACGCACGCGCAGTCAAAGTTTCATGGAAAGTAAGAAAGTCGATTTGGTCGAGTCCATTTGACGATTGTGTTTGTGTCGAGAGCAAAATGCAAGGGTGGGAAAAGGAGATGAGGATGAAGAAGAAATAAAAGGGGTCAAGTATCGAACGATTTTGAATGCGATTTGTGTCAGGTTGGAGTAAACATTAAGTTAAAAAGACATTAAATTTAAATTTGAAATTGGTTTAGAGAATACAAACAATCTGACACAGCTGGAGAGTTTGAAACCTATCGACGATTTTCTGTATTGAAAGAATAAGTGAAGCCAAGTTGCAAGTTTACGATTTCAGGAGATGAATTGAGGAAATGAGAAATGAGGAGGAAATTTGATTTTCTTTTCTCATATTGTAAAAAAAAAAGTGCTTGCTGGGCATGCGTTTTGATGGACGGCTTTCTGACCCCGTCTCATTGGTCTGAAGTCGTCAGGAATTGAAATTGAAATATTTTTTGCAGGTTTGGCACTTTCAATTTTTCATAGCATTTTTGAAAACGAGTTAGAAGCGATTGTTTTCTCTACTGTTATTACATAAAATATCGTTGCCATCGTACCCTTAAGGGTGCAATTAGAAATGAAAGTGTAACAGAGGTTTTTGGCTTGTTTACGAGCGTCACTCAAATTAACCAAGCTTAACTGCCCTGTTTACATCTACTAAGGGAATGCGAATGCCTGGCAAAATTCCCATCCTCCTCTCTTATTTTAGTAAAGCGTGTTATTTTAATGATGCTCAATAAAAATCAATGACATTTTGCTCCAACACCAAAGTCAAACTCATTTACAAACTAATTATTAATATTATCATTTATTTTTATATAATAAATTGTTTTTTTGTGTGTGTTAAAGCCGCCACGAAAGGAATCATGGAACGGTCGAATTCGTGGTTATTACGTTGGTTACAAAGTTCACGACTCATCAGAACCGTACGCATTTAAGACAGTAGAGACAGCAGCCGGAAGTAAGGATCAAGACCTGTCTGTTGAAATTACCAATCTTCGCCAGTTCACCAAATACAGCTTCATAGTGCAAGCGTACAACCAAGCAGGAACGAGCTCTCGTTCGGACGAAGTGGTCATGTTGACCTCGGAAGACGGTAAGAGGTCAATGTAGTGTCGAAAAATGCAGTGTCGGTGTGTTGATCGAAGCAGAGGATTTACGAGTGGCTGCAGCCAAATGACTCTTTGTCCCAAAGACCACTCGACCTTTTCCTCACATTTTTTACTCTCGCATCAAATCTCATCATTTCTCGCTCCACTCATTTTATCACACTTTCTAGAGTAATTGAACGATTTTTTATTCGACCCGATTTATTTTCTCAAACAAGAACTTGGATTCGATTTTTTTTTTTATTTAAACAAAAAGTTTTTTTAAAAAAAAGACTTAAAAGTGATAATTTTTTCCAGTTCCGAGCCAAGCACCTGAGAATGTGCAGTGCTCTGCATTATCTTCACAAAGCCTCCACGTGTCATGGATGGCAGTTGGTTCTTCAGCTGCAAATGGGGTTCTTCAAGGATACAAAATTGCATATCAACCAGTGGAGGAATGGTATGGTGGGTACGGTATTTTCTGATGAAATTTTTGGTTTGTTTATTTTATTTTTTATATTATATATATATTTTTTTAATGTGGTGTGATTTGTGTCACGTGTACTTTGAGTTGTGTGTAATTTAAATGAAACAAATGTCTCGTGAGAACTCAATTTGGCATCTCTTTGCTGATACAGCCCAGACTTAAGCTAATTCCATGGCAAAATCTACACCGCCTCATTTTACTTGCTTGTCAGGATTCGTTTGGGATTCTTGGCTCTTAAGAGTAAACAGAAGCGTTTCTGCTCTTTCCCACGCAATTAACGACAAAGTCATGTAAAGCAATCCTGGATTAAACTCAACTTTTTCTGTCTTGAAAAACCTAAAGAAAATTACACGCTTTTCTAATTTATATTTTTTATACAAAAGTATACAAAAGTGAAAAAATTGATTTATTAAAGTACAATTTTGTTGATTTACTTTAAATTTTTTCTTTCATCTTTTGTCTTCGAGTAAACATAAGAAAGTTTATTTGGTGATTCGAATTGAGTGAAGTCACAGTGGAATCCATTTATTAAATTAAAAACAAATTCTAAAAGGGAAGAACTCAGATTGGTATTGAGTATTGAAGATGAAGTCCCTTTCTAGCATGATGAAACTGTGCAAGTTAATCTTTTGTTTATTCTTGAAATTGCATGGCTTTGGTTTTTTTTTCTTTTTCATCATTTTCTTTTCTTTTTTTTTTCTTATATTTTGTTCAAGGTGTTGTTGCCAAAACCGCTAACGCTTGTTTTCATTCTCAATTTCTTCGCTCTTATCTTTTCTAGCTTTTTCTCAGTGCACATGAAGTTCCTCTTTTTTTATTTTCTTCCTTCCATCTTGTTTTATTTTTTTGTTTGTGCGAGATCAGTTTAACTTTTGTGTGTCCGATTGATTGAAAGCTGAGAGAGAAAGACACTTCCATCTGTGACAGCGCAGCAAACTGTTTTTTCCCTCTTTTTTTCTCGTTTTATTTCTTTTTTCTTCGACAATTTGGAAACATTCTAGACCAAGTTTCCTTGGCACTTGTACACTCTAAAGTCGTTTATTTATTTTTAATCGTGTCTTTCAGAATGTAATTACAAATTGTTTTAAAATAAATTTCGGAGTTCAATTCGAATGAGTTTCTTCATTTAACTCAAGTGTAAACAACACTCCGTTTTCAATTATTTTTATTTTTATTTCTATTGCTACAGCTGCACTTGAAGAAACTTCGAAAATTAAGTGGAAAAATAGTTAGATTTTAATTATATGGAGGATTCAAGAGATGATTCCATTAATAATTAAAGTTTGAATTGACACAGCAATCAAAATGGCTGATTGTAACTAAAATTCTGCCTACAGGTGGCTACCGACATAACTAGATAATTTGAAAATGGAGTCGAGTAAAGTTATGTTGATAAAAAATTATCTAGAACTTTACCCAAGTAAAGCTATAGCAATCTTGAAATAAGAATTGCAAATTTTTGCAATCTATTCCAATCAAATAAAACATTTTGTTTTTTTAAGCTGGAAGCAAATCAGAAATATTTATCTTACTTTATTCTCTGAGTGTCTCTTACTTTCCTTGACGAAAACATGATTAAGTGTAGTGTCTATTGAAGACGAAGAGATTGTTCACGGGAGCGTGTAGAAAACAACGATAACAAAAGTTCCTCTCTTTTTTTTTCTTTCCGATTCTTTTATTTTTTGGTTTTCGTGTTATCACCGCCAACAAACTGCACATTTTCCCTTCTCCTTTTTTTTCACGGTTGTGCCTGTCTTATCATAAATATTTAAAGAGTCTTGCATTTCCTAATGCGCATTATTGGAATAGGTAAAAAGCAAAGTTGTATCGTGAACAGAAATCGCTTCTTTCTTTCTTAATTTATTCAGTTTAATGTAAAAGAGGAGTAACTCAGAGTGATGAGAATGGTAGTTGAGGTGTATTTGAATGATGTACGACTTGCAAGCTCATCAATATTCATTGTTTTGTGAAATGTCTTTGTTAGAAAACAAGATTGAATGCACGTTATTTTTAGTTTGGCAATTTGCCACTTCTATAGTTATATAATTTCTTTTTCTATAAATTTCTAAATATTTTTCTTTTTACAATATTCATTTTTTAATATAAAAAAACACTTGACGATAAAAGTAATTACAGAGTTTAAGTAATGATAAATATTTATGACCGTTACAGACACTGTCACATCGGAATTCAAAGTGACAAATGGGTTGAGTGTGATCTTGTCCGGTCTAGAGAAATTCACTAATTACAGCATTCAAGTGATGGCTTACACTCGAGTAGGTGATGGCGTCAAGAGTTCCACTTGCTACTGCAGTACTTTGGAAGATGGTAAGTTATAATAAATAAATTCTAAGATCCGAAAGGAAATTGTAACAAGCTGAGACAGATGATACCCGTCGGTATATATAATTCACCAGTTGTATCTTTCTCTGCTACAAGTTTACTGTATTCATAATTAACTAGCAGGAATGCATAACGGAATTATCTGTCATCTATTTTTATTTTATTTTTATTTTTACATTTGGCTTTAAGAAAAGAGATTATGTCCAAGCACTGCACTTTGCACCAAAAAGCTTTTGGCAATGATTGTCAGGAGTTTACTACTTGAAGTTGGATTTAGTGTTTACTTAAATATTGCATTGTGATAAACAGGACAATACTTTCAAATTAAGTTTGTCAAGTATACTCACTTTGTAATTTAATCCATTTTCCGCTGTTGGGAAGGAAGTTATTTGAGAGAAATCAAAACGATCGATACGATTTAAACTTGTTAGTTTTGCCCTGTAGTGTCGATGTGGAGCAAAGTGCTTGAGTTTTGTTATGTTTTTTACTATTTCTCAGTCGATAAATCTTAGCAATTTAACCGATAAGTTGTTTTTATTCGATTTTAATGAAAGCATCGAAGGTATAAATGTTTTTTTTTTTAATATTTACACTGGGGTGTGCCACGTAGTTTTTATGGTCGATTGAAAATGTGCATTGTTATTACCTCATTTGCAGTTCCCGATGCGCCATCTGACATCAAAGCAGTTGCCATGACAATGGATTCGATTATGGTGTCTTGGAAACCGCCAACTCATCTGAATGGAGAAATAAAAAATTATAACGTGTACATCAGAGCTCTGGAACACTCGAAGGAGGTCAGTAAAGAAATATTGCACGCACGTCTAAGTCTAATATTTCACTCGCCATCTGTTTTTTTTTTCTGTTTTTTAACATGAAGGAAATTACTAAACACCCGATTCCACCGACATTCACAACGTATGAAGCAGTTGGGCTAAAGAAGAATCGCCGCTATGAATTTTGGGTGACGGCTCTGACATCAGTTGGAGAGGGACAAAGCACGAGGGTTGTAGCTCAGTCACCCGCAGGTCCTACAGGTGAATAAATTTTTTTCGCTTTAAAATTTATCTGTTTGAGTTAAATGGAGTGAAGCGCTGCATTGATTACTGTGACATTTAGCTCTCGTCGCAACCTGTAGGTAGGCGCTGTCTGGCTCTTGTCTCATTAAATATGCTAAACAAGCACTCGTACTAATGAAAGATACGAGCGAGGGCACATTATAAACTCTGTTGGACGTTTGCTAATTTTCTAAAACGAATAAACAGGCATGACATGGTTGTTTACATAATTGATCATTTTGTTTACTCTTTTAATTTTAATTTCCGGTTGCATGATTTGAATAAATCACATTGACTTTAAGTTTATTCCTTTTTTTAATGTCAATGTTTTGATTTGTAATTTGGAAATTGTTTTTCATTTTCTAGTTACAGCGAAAATCGTTTCGTTCGGTGGTGACGTGGTTGCACCTTGGAAGACATTTCTCGAGTTACACTGTAAAGCAGTTGGAATGCCTCACCCAGAACGCGAATGGAGGTTTGGGTGAGTGATGTTAAGATGTTGAAATTGAGAAGTGAACAACAATTTGAAGATAATTTTGAAAATTGATGTAATGTTGAGAGCAGGTTATCAGGGTTAAATATAACGGAACTGATGTTAAAGTAATAACACGAGGGCTTCCTAGTGACACATGACATTAATGTAATAATCGATAGAGGGCGCCCATCTGCGGCGTTTCGTGATCACTTTGATCTCAGGTATTTGATGCTTTTGGTCATTATCATCTCACTGATGACACCAGCTATCGACTAAACAAAAAGTGTTCCATCACACGTTATTCTCAACGTTGGCTCGAATCCAACTAAGAATTTGATAAATCATGCTACTTATTATTGGTCTTACTCCCATTTTTTGACGGTTTATATTCCTATCGTATTGAGATAATTGTAGTGTGTTGTGTATGGAAATTGATTTCTAACGGTTTTTTATTCTTTTTTCTGGTTGGTGGATTTTTTTTTTATCAATTAGAACTGGAATTGAGTTTGGTTAATGAGGAGCAACTGAATGACATGTTTAAAGTAAGTTGCACGTGAATTTGTTTTGTTTTTTTGATTTTTTTAAGTTTGGAAATTTGCCAACTTTTTTGTTAAAATGTAAATTCAGTTTTAAGATTGATTTTTCTTCTCATGAATTTATATTAGTGTCCTCATTTTTGCTTTCGAGGTGAGTTGAAACGAAAAAAGAAAATTATTAATTAACATAGAATTTAATATAAAAGTAATTTCCAAAATAAAAAAAAGTTTTCAAAAATATTTCAACAAAATTGTTCAAGTTTGAAGTTTGAAAAAGTTTTTTATTTCGTCTTTTATTTGTTTAGTGTAAAGCATAGATGAGAAATAGAAAATGGTGGATGATGCGATTTGGGGGTTTGCAGCTGGTGCACTATCTGCTCCCTTCATTAACTTAGAATGTGTAAGCCGAGGCACAAAGCCCATTAACCGGGTGAGCGGGTCTGCTGATGAACTTGACTTGAGTTTACCTGACACGTTAAATATTTACCCTGTCAAAGACGCGCACACTTTGCAGTCTTTGCAAACCCCAGCATGTGAAATGAAGGAACACTTTCTTGTTATTTGCTCACCACTACTTCACCGTTTGCTCATGTTGCCTAGCAACTTACGCCTTCGGGTTCGAAATGGAAGGGGTGTTGAGTAATCAGATTTTGCAAACAACTTTGTATTTTTTTTATTTTTTTATTATGAACATGTTTTGCTTTAAATTGTTGTTTTTCTCACATTTTGTGTGCGACTAAACTCGGGTAATTGGCTGTAATTACTAATTACTTTGTTTTTTCCTATTTCCCACAGAGGCCAACTTCTTCCAGTTGATGAAGATGACCGAGTACGTCCACTTCCTGATGGGACTTTACTCATGAAAAACTTGCAAGAAAGAGATTCGGGTTCATACACGTGTCGAGCGAGTAATAGTCAAGGAAATGATGAAATCTCCTACAATCTTATTGTACAAGGTAAAAGAGAAAATGTGTTAAAAATTGTAATGTTGTTAAAAGTTGTTTCTACAAGTTTTGCATCTTGAAAATAGGAAATTTAGAACGCGGAGATGAAATTAGCACCTGTTTGTTTATTTTTTGCCACTGGCTTGCTCTACTGAGAGCGGATGAGAGTTGTAAGTCCCCGGTCTAATCTAATATCGCACTGCAAACACTTGCCGAAGGCTTGGTTCCCTCATTTCTTCACGAGCTAGAAATTTGTTTATTTGTTCGTGGAGTTTTTTTTTAAGTTTTACATCAAAATAATGAGTTTACGCTTGCATAATACACATAGCTCTTAAATATTCACAAGAAAAACAAAAGTATAAAAAATTTTTGTTTTTATTTTTTTAATTTGTATTTTTGTAGTTGGGAAAGAGCAAAAGTAAACAGCATTATTTTACACGCATATGAATGAATCGATTATTGTTAAGTGTACGGAGAAAAAGGAGTGAAAAGATCTCTTATTTGATTGAATAATGCGAGGCACGTGCGATGGAGAAGAAATCATCTTATTCTGTTGTAGTCGTCAATTCAACCGAGCGGAAATCAATGCCTTCCTTCCGAAAACGGTCGGACGGCACATTTTGTTCGGGTTTTATCACTTCCATTAAAACATTTGAAGAACACGGTAGTGGCAATAGCAAAAGTGTGAAATAGACATAAAACAAACTGGCGTTAAAAAATTTTTTTTTATTTTTTATTTTTCCATTCAAACCCGAAATGGAGAAAGAAAAGTACTAAAATCCTTACTTTTTATGATCAGATTTTCTTACCTTTAGATATATAAAAATTGACTTAAACTATTTTTTTTTTTTACTTATTTGTTGGTATCTGTTTTTCAAAAGATGCAATGCAATGATGAACATATTGCATTACCCCCTCGGGATCTTGTGAATCCGATCTCGGTTTCACATCTTTGCTGCATTTATCCGACGATGACTTTTCTATGAATTTATGAATAATTTTTTTCTATTTTTATTTTTTTCTCAGTGCCTCCTGGTCCTCCATCTCTCTTCGTGACGGGGATTACGGAGTCCTCTCTGGAACTGCGGTGGCGTAATCTGAATAGTGGAGGAGCTGCCATTCAAGGTATAGCATAGAAAAAAAAAATGAAAAATATCCCGCATTTGATGACTGTGTTTTTTGACTCGAATTTTGTGCGGGTAAAGAATGAATTATTCATGCGGTTGTAAATTTAAAATTCGTTGCGTGCCGTGTAATCTCTTAGGGTTTTTGTTGTTAAAGCGAAGTTGGTGGTATTTGGATGTGTATATGTGCAGAGATGGGCTATCGAGTGATCATTAGGATGAGTTGGACCAAGGTGGCAAATGAAGCTGCAACGTGGAATCTTTTAACACTCATTTACTGAATTCATTAGTGCGAGTTTGCTGGTCTTGATTTTTTTTTTGCTTTTATTGATGCTGGACTTGGTGAGTTGAGAATCGTGTCATGTGTCATTGAAGCAGTCCTTTAAGTTGGGTTCTAGCTCATTGTTTTCATTAAAGAGAGTGAAACTCTACTGCTCTAATTGGAGGAAATGGAAGTGCAAGTTCAACGCTCCTTTATTTTTATCTCTGACAAATAATCTTGGGGGATGGAAAGAGCAAGTTGCACCAAATTGATTGTCCTCAATTTGGCTTTAATTCTGCTAGTTTTGACGAATAACATGTAATTTTGTCATGTTTGAAAATTATTTCTGACACGTGAAATGATTGTGATAATTTGAAAAATCAATAATCACTTAGATTAATACAATCGGGTCAAAAGCCACTTGAATAAGCATTTGAGGATTAGGATAAGTGACATGTTCAAATGCAACCTTTTGCACTTTTATTAAATTTGATTTTTTTTATTGCTTAATGGATTTATTGATTTTTTTTTATTTTTGTCATATTTTCTTCAGTTCTTGTTGGAGTTTCTTTTATGTCCATTGATTTTTTTTATTTCTGCTTTTCACATTTACATTTGTATTAAAGTTTGTGAAAAATTCAAATTAGACATGAAAATTGCAAAGAATGAAATTTGTTTTGGCCTAAAATATTAATATTTTTGCTGTGGGAATTAGGCTTTATGTACTCTAATTTAGGCATTCATTTTTGAAATTAAAGTTTAAATTATAAAATTAAAGTTTTATGTTGAAACATTAGGATTTCTCTTGTTTGTATTAGCATTTGAAATATAATCTTCTGCAAAACTTGTACATTTCAAAGGTGTTTTTCACATATTCCAAAGCAAGTGAACAAATAAAGTCAAATGATAAATAAAAAACAGAAATTAACTTACAAAACACATCTCAAATAATTCAATAATTGAAAATATATATTTATTTATTCTAAACAAATTCTAAACAAAATTCTATCCAAAACCTCTGCTTGAACATTTAATCAGATTTCTATACCAAATCCACACACCTACCACATGGCACTGACTGAAATAAAATTGAAGCTGTATCGATTGGTAACACGTAAATGCAAACATATGTTGACAAAAAAGAAAAAATATCTAAAAAAAAATGTTAGAATAAGCCGCATGATTAATCCGTGCAATATGATCATGTATAAGTGTATATATATTTAAAAAAACAAGGTATGAATGTGAATTTGAGTTTATTTTATATTTTTATATTATTGAGGTTACGTCTTGAATTATAAACGCGAGTTTGGAGAATGGGAACAAGTGGCTTTGGGTGCAGACACGTTTTCTTACCCTTTATCTTTACTGGAATGCGGCACCAGATATCAAATGTACATTCAAGCAACGAACAAACTAGGCGTAGGACAGGCTAGTGATACTCTAGCAGCAAGAACTAAAGGATCTGGTAATTTTTTGTTAACTAAATAAGAAAATTTTTGTTTAAATATTTTCAAATTTTTATTCCAGCTCCGTTAATACCTGTTCAAGAGAAATTTCTTCGCACTGAATCGACTTCAGTTATTCTAGTTCTCGACTCATGGCTATCTGGTGGATGCCCCATTCTCTACTTTGTGGTCCAATATCGACTCATTAATCAACTCGAATGGAAACTGGTGTCAAACAACGTTCTCTTACAACAACAGAGTGAGTTTTTAATTCCCGATTTAGTGCCCGCGACATGGTATGCGTTAAGGGTGACTGCCCACAACAATGCGGGTTCCACAGTGGCTGAGTTTCATTTCGCTACAAGAACTCTTGGTGGAGGTGAGAAAGTTTTTTGTTGCTCGATACGAGTTTGTTAGAGGCGAATAATTTTTTACGCGTTCCACGTGCGTTTTTACGACAGGCACTTTATCGCCTTTGGGAGCGAGCGAAGACGTGACTCCTTCATCGTTTTACTACAGCTGGAGCATTCTAGGAGCCGTCTTAGCGGTGTTGTGTTTGGTGACCAGTGTCGGTGTCGTGTGTTACTGTTTCCGACAACGAAAACAGTACGTTACTGATAACAGCAGAGGTGAGTTTGGTTCATAGATTGATCGGTTGATTTTATCTTTTTTATTTTTTTACTTATTTTGTTTTGTTGATTACTAAAGCGTAAAGAAGTAAAGAAATGAGTAAAAAGGAAATAAGATCGACACTGACAAGTTACACAGCATAGTAAAGTGCGATTCGGTGTCGATGTTTTTGTTCTCAAGTGTGTACAGTATTGAGTTGCGCCAACTGAACCAAGTTTAGTAATAAGTGCTTGTATTCAACGTCGATATGTCAGTTGGTGTAATAATATATTTTCCACGAATAGTGCACGATAAATGGATTTCGTAGAAGCGATTGAAGCCGATATTTTGTGCTCATGGCTTTGTTCTCGAATCACTGGTATCATTTAATTGAATTCTTGATACAAGATTAAACGGAGATAATTATTATAATTTTCCTTCGTTGAATAATGTTATTTTTGAGTTTTGTTTTTGTGTCAGCTAAAATCGATTATAATTTCTTAGACAAACTGTATTGTTTTTGTTTACTTAGGTGAGGAAGAGAAACCCAGAGGTGGAGTAGAGGACAAAGCGGCCAGTGCTGGGAGTTTCACGTATTTGCTCAACACAAGCAATAATAAAACGAGTCAGAACAGCGCCACAAATTACACTAAAAAAGGTAAGTTGAGTCAAGCATGATATTCTTTTTTGTTAGTTTGTTGGTGGAATCAGACAATCTGATACCGGGTGCAGTTGGAAGACGCTAAATCCCTTTGGTCGCTTTTATTCTGCGTCACAAATTCTTTATCGTGTTTTATTACCACGATTTACGCAACTCACTCAGTTTTTCGTTTGTGCTTTTCTTCTCTCTCACTTTCTTTTCAACTTAGCATTGGAATGAAATTTGCTTTTGCTCGTGGCTGAATTGAATTGTTATGGTCACGCTAACATCTCGCAAACGCATTGTGTCCTTCAAATATTTCTTCGCTGCCTTGCAATTTTTGTCCAAGGTAGTCACATCTATTCTATGTAAAGTGCTGTTGCATTTCGAACGACTGTTTGCACGCATTCATTCACTAAGAATAGAAAGTGACTTGACGTTTTAGTTGTGTTTAAAATCACCGTTTGAATCGATATGGGGTGGGAAAACGTTGGTTGAAGTTGTTGAAGGGTTTCAAGTTTTAATCCATTAAGTTTTAATTATTTTTAACTGATTTCGACGAATCGTTTCCATTATGCGAATCATTTTCTCATCCGAGACACATTAAAGCGGCAGATTGAAGCTGCGGAGGATAAAAAAAAGGCATTGAAACATGCAATTAGTTTTGGTGTGCTTAGAAGATTAGAAAGGTCGATTTGCGAGCGATACTCATTCGGTTCGAATGAGATTAAAGTTAACGTCGTATTAAATAACTTTAATCAGAAATCAACACTAACCACAGTATTTGTTTACAATTTACCCTTGCGGTTCGAATTGCCACAAGTTTGTCGTGATTGATAAGTGTGTTTATTGTGCCTTTTGCAGATAACAACAGTGACATTTCACCATATGCCACTGCACAAATTTCGCAGGGAAATGAGATGAAAACTTTCAGTCAGAGGGCGCTAGCTCCTGCTCAGATGTATCCACCACTCAGATCTGTAAGATTTATTTCCATTACTTTTGTTTTTGTTTTTGTTTTTATTTTTATTTTATTTCTAGGAATTTCGGGAAGGAACTTATCCAAGAGCAAGAAAAGATAATTTACAACAGCAACAGCAGCAGCAGCAACAACAGCAACAACAGTATCAACGACCAGACAAAATGTTTTATTCAACAGGTAACAACAGGTGAACAAAAACCACACTTCCTTTAAATTCATAATTCCACCGACTTTGCGTGACGGAAAGATTAAAATTTAAAGTGCATCTTTTATTCAATTTATACCAAAATATCCCAGAGAAAAATGAGTATATGGTGTGGCAGATTTGTTAAAGTTTTATTATTTATAAGGATAAATGTGTAAAAAATTATACTCGGTTACTGATGGCAAAAGTGATTTATCGTTTATTCTTAGCACATGTTCCCAAATGAAAGTCAAACTGTTTCCTAAGGAACAAAAGAGACTGTTTAATATTAATTAATTCTTGAAATGTGTGTTCTGCAATAGAAATCTCGAGTGGATACTACTTTTAGCTTGCAGGAAGAGTTTTTTCCCTTCTCTTGTTTTCTCTACTGTCGATTCTTGCTGAAAGGAGGTTTAGAAATTTTTAATGATGCTTATGTAATCGTAATGAGATTAGATGAAGTCTGTCTCTGAGGAGTGAAGTATGAAATAGTTTTCTAATCACAAAACTCGAATATGGTTGTACAAAGCTCACCAATTGACAATAGGAAGGAGAAAATGTGTTGCAATTGTGTTGTTGCGGATGAGAAATGGGTGTTAGGATGAAGGTTCTGTACTAAATGTTATACGGTGTTGGATCTCGATCAGATTACACGAATCCCGTGACAGAGTGTGATGACCTAACTATAACGCGCCAGATGATCTACGCTTCGCATCCACGTATGACGAGACCATCAGCGCCCAACATGACTTTTGATTTTCATGGTAACTGCTTTCATTTATTACTTTGACACATAGTTTTGAAATTTTTTTTGTTCAGTACCTGACTTATTAGATCACAGACCTGAATCGAGTACTTCTAACGACACGTCACCAGAGACTTATGTCAGGAATGGATCTAAACAGACTGATGATTATGATAGAGGAAGAATATCTGGCAGGTACGAAAATGAAAAAGAATTTTTAGTTTTAATAATGTTGATTTGTTGATTTCTAGATACGGGGTTAATGAAACGAGGTTTGTATACGATAATTCCTCGCCAGATAGGAAAAATAGACAAGAATATAAAGGTAGATATAATGATTTATTTATTTCGGTATTTTAAATTGAATAAAAATTGAAATTTTAGATATGTCCTATGAATCAGAAAAGTCTCCCAACAGGTAAAGGGTATTATGAGATGATTTTTGATGTTTTAACTGTTAATTTTGATGTATATTTTAGGCAGATAGGAAATTACCCCGTCCAGCCTTCGTTTGCTACTGAATATACCGATGATTTTACTATAGCGGTGTGAAAAATCAAAGTACTGTGCTGTGTTTTTGTTTGCGATTGATTTTTCGTGCAATGAGTGTTGACATGTGCTCGAGGGGACGTGTCGCCAAGTTGTAACAAAAGAGTGGCATGGGCGTAGCAAAGAAGTTATTTTCGCAGGGTTAATGAGAATTTAGTGCCTTGGAAAAGCGTTATCATTGGAGCCCTCGACGATTTTACGACGAAACAAAACCCGATCTGTGATTTTTATTCATTGATTTTAACCGACAACTATGGAATAGGGACTCGTTTTTCACATTTATCCGGTTTCTTTAACTGCTCGTTCCAAGACTTTGCAGTTGTTTGGTTGATGACTAATTAAAAAGTAAACCAATTTTCTGGTCTGTGCATTTGTATTTTGATGTTAATTACTTGTTAATAAAATTCTAATAATAACAGGGTGTATTAAGAAATCGATAACAGCTAAAAGTGGACTTTGCAGCTGACAGTTTTATCTGCTCAACATATTTTATTTTTTTACCTTTTCGTTACATGTAAACATAGTCAATCAAGATAAGTTGTTTAAACCTCTTTAACACGACGTAGTAAATCTTAAGGGAGTTGTTGTGAAAGCTACTCTGCCCAGAGACACAAGCTTGAAAATTTAGCAGTTGAATAATTTTTTAAACATGTCGATCCATGGACTAGCAGAGTGTAAATAGATAATGATATCCACAGCAGGATAGTATCGTGTGCAAACGACAGCTGGTCACAAGAGAATAAAATTTCTCCGGAGAAGGAAAAACGATGAAGGCGTTTCTGAGATTGCATCGTAAATAGCATCGATAAAGAGTGTGAAGACAAGCAGAAGATTATAAAATTGAGTTGATTCCGAGTTATAAAGTATTGATTGAAGGTACACGTAATGATGACAAATTGAAAAAGTAATTTATTTGTTATTTGTTTTCTCTTTTCTACTTAGTGAAGGAAATAGAATTGCATAAACAGAAGGCTTAGTTACAAGTTATTTGAATTGGTAGTGGATAAAGAAAATCCAGGGTGGATTTGAAATGTTTATAAAAATGCATTAGTTGCTTCTACCTTGTATTCTATTCAGATTGCACCGGCCGAGTTGAATTTGGTAATCCCGTCACGCATGCAAGAGGTGGACCGGAGAAGACCAGTAAAATATTCATAGATTCAGGACAAGATGAGATGAGATGAGCTGCTGCTTTTAAGCTTCCTCTAGTCTCTGTAGATAAACTTTAGTTTGCTTGCCAACTCAACTTTGCATTCTTTGCCTTTTAAGCAGTTTCTTTCAATTACTAAAAATTATTTATTTCTTTTACTACATCTGTATAAGAAAGCTAACTGATATACTTTTTATTTAACAATTTGTTTATATATGTAATTTGATACTAAGGCTGTTTAATACTTATCCAATAATGTAATCTGTCTGTTTGTTTGATTTTATTTTATTTTTAGATATAGCTTTAGTATTTAAGTTAGTTATTTACATCGAGTTTTAGATCTGAAAACTTGTGAACTTTGGATTAGATTTCCTAACGAATATCAGCTAGTCTTATTATGTAGTTATTGAATTTCGTCGTACGATGGTTCTACGGGTCGTTAAAACATGCTCCTGTATTC